>JANIHZ010142280.1:0-10891 GCA_027478365.1 Erythroxylum rufum
TTGCTTTTGAATGGTTTGCGAAATTGCTATATGTTTTGGTGCATGAAATTTTGATGATGAATTGTGAATTGCTACATGAAAGAGTTTTTCGAAAAATTGCATGTTCATGAAAAACAAGTTTCTAAAATTTTGCCATTTGGGCAATCTGTTTTCAAGTCATGCATTTCATGTTATGTGGGTTTGTGGTAGTCCCTCAAGAACCGTCACGTGCACTTTGACCCAAGAATAGACTTCTCCCACCTGCCTGCTAGTGGTACGGAGCTCCTTCAAGGACTCCCTCAAGTTTATGGCTACACAGGACCATTATATGGAAATGTATAGTGCGTCATAAATATGAACCTACCTAAACCATTATGATGTGCTTATGTGTTTATGATTTATGAACAAGTTGAAAAATGCATAAGTTGTGTTGTTTGTGATTTTGATTACTTGACAAGATAAGAATTTTTGAAAAAACATGTGTTTTATGACTCAATAAGAATTTTCTATAAAAATGAACATTTTAAATAGTTTTGCTTGTTATTTGTTATAAACTTGTTACTGACGAGCTTTCAAGCTCACCCCCACTCTCTTTCCCCTATTCAGGTGATGAACAAGAAACAGAGTGAGAACCAAGGCATTACTCTGGATTTGCATGTTTTGTTTTGTTTTGGAATAATTGATGTAAAACAAGGCTTCATATGTATTTTGAGAATTATTGGATTTTGAAGGCTTTGTATATTGGATTTTGATATGGATGACGTAATGTGGCTTGGAAATGCCATTAAAGCTTTGTAAACACTTATTTTATGATGTTAATGAAATATGGATTTGTGTATGGATATGAAATATGAATTGTGTATGGATGATATGAGTTGAGTTGGAATTAGATGCATTTGGAGAAGTTTTCCACTTGAGTTGATGAATCTTGCATATGAACTATTGTTATATACATAAGTGAGGCACTATGGAAAAAGGAAGATAGGAATTATCATGAGATGTTGTTGAATATGAAGAGTCAAATGAGTTGAGGTTAAGAGTTTGATGAATTCCATTTGGTAGTTGAATTGTTATGAATGATGTTGTAATAGAGGAAGTGAATTTGGGACAATTTTAAGTTTTCACAAGGATAAGATTTATGTCTGACTTCCAGGGAAAATCTGGAATGATTTAGGTATAATTAACCAAAATTGTCTTCTTGGAAGTTGTAGATGATCTTTCTATCTTTCCAACGCTATAAAGATTGTAATTTTTGGATATCGGAATGAAAAGTTATGATCATTACAAGTTGTAATGTTGCATGGAGTGTATGAAGATGACAGCTATAGAGAATGATGAGAGTTTGTGTATGTTATGAGTCATTGAGATGATATTTGAGAGTTTTATGAGATAAATTTGGTGTTTGCATTGTTATGAAGTGATTTTGCAATAGAAAAGTTGAATTTGGGAAGATTATGAGTGAATATGATGTTAGATTGGATGTAAGAAACATTGGAGGGGTTTGGGAAACCCCCATGTCCGTTTAATGGACCTTTACGGGTCAAAAAGGACCCTCAGCATCGTCCATGTCTGTTTAACAGACTTTAGGTCCGTTTAACGGACCTTCTCGGGTGTAAAAGTGCTCTCAGGCCCGACAATGTCTGTTAAACGGACATACACAGGACAGCTTCAGAAAATTTCACTTTTTGACTCTTTTAGAGGCAGAATCTCAATTTGTGGTCTACATGAAAATTTTAGATCTGGAAGTATTCTTTCCAATGGTCTAAGGACAAACTCAATCCGACATCGTTGCTGAAAGTTATGGCAATTGCTCCAAGACATGTTACTGCATGATTGAGGGTATAAACATGTTTAATTCGTTTTACTATAACTTCATCATCCGACCTCCAAATGAAGTGATTCTTAATGCAATGGATTCCTAAGACATGTATCTATCTCTCCATAAAAATTTGTATCTTTTGGAGTTGATTTGAAAAATTTTGATGGAAAGAAAATGAGGAATCGGTTGGGAGAGCATGATTAGGGTATGGACACCCTTTAGCTTTTTAAGCATATCTTGATCTATAGAGCTTCAAATGAGACGATTCTTGTTTCAAAATAAACTAGAGACCTAGAGCTATGATTTCTTTGAAGAAGTAAAATTGAAATTCTGGTTTGAAGATTTCCAAATTCTATTCACAAATAGAAGAAATGAGTTTGAGTATGGTGACTGATTTGCATGGGCATGCCATTGAACAAATTATGAGGAAAATTTTTGGGATGTTATGAGAATGAAGATGAACGGATGATGGCTAATGAGGGTTCAATGCAATAACCCTTTAAAGATCTTATGATGTTTTTTTTTCAAGAGTTGGGTTCCAGAATCAAGCGGGATCTAACATAGGTGGTATCAAAGCCAAATTATGAATTGATGATGGTTAAAGAGATTACAAGGAACTATGCTCAAGTATTGAAAGGAACCAAGAGGTTAGGCTCCGGAATCAAGCAAGGTCCAATAGTAGGTGGTATCAGAGCAAGCGTTGGATTCCGGAAACAAGCAAAATCTAACAAATGTGGTATCAGAGAAAGCGTTGGGCTCCGGAAACAAGCGGGATCCAACATTTACACACTTAGAAGCTTATATGTTAGAAATTTCCAAGATTTCGCATACCGATGAACTCTAAGTTCATGTAAGGGCATATAACATTACATATCACTGACATAAATATCTAAAGGATTCAAATACATTTTAAAACTCATATACAATCATGTATATATCAATATACAGTAGTATCTCTAAGTACAAACCAATACAAAAGGGCTCAGAGAGTCTAGCGTTACAATGTATGCTTATGTTTATAGGTTTTAATGGCTCAATATGGAAGTATAAGGCTTTTTCATGGTGGAAATTTTATGTTGGAGCCTGAATTGACATATGTTGGTAGGGATATTGCTACATTTGACAAAGTTGATGTTAACTTTGTTAGTAACAGACAAATAAATGAGATAGGAATAGAGTCAGGGTATAATAAAATTGACAAGGCATATTATAGAGAGCCTGGTGTTAACTTTAAGGACTCATCATAAGTTATCAACTCAAATGAAAGTTTTATTAGGCTGATAAACCCAATGTAAAAACATGGAATTGTTAATGTATATGTAACTCATCATGTAGACACACCTATCTACGCAATTGATGAGGATGATGATGAGAACATAGAGAGGCAGGGTGTAGAAGGGGATGAGAATATGGAGGGAGAAGGTGCAAAAATGGAAGAGAATTTAAATGGAGAAGGTGTAAACAAGAATGAGAATATAGAGGGACAAGGTACATAAATGGACGAGAATTCGAAGGGAGAAGGTGCAAAAACGGATGTGAATGTGGGGGAACAAAGTGCATAGTGTCAACCAAACTTTTATTTTGACATTCCGCATGACCATCATCTAATTGAAATTGATTCAAAGGATTGTAGTAGTCCTATTAGCACTGAGGAATATCATAGTGGAGAGGAGGTAGGTGAAGCTTTATCTAGACCTAGGTCAACCTTCGGGGATAATCTTGTAGAGGAGGTAGGACATAAGTGGAGGTTGGGAGTGGAGTACGGGACTAAAAATGAATTTAAAGATATTGTTGTTGATTATTCATTACATATAGGATAATGTTAGTTTGAAAAAGTGTGAGAGTACTCAGATTAGGTATGTTTACGTGGGTGGATGCCAATGGGTTTTGTATGCTATATATATTAAGAATGAGTGACATTGGAGGGTGAAAACATATAATTCTACTCATACTTGCTTCGCTACAAACAAACCTAAATTGGTTTCTGTAAAATTCTTGATGAGACACTTTAAGGATAGAATTTTAGAGAAGCCCATTATAACCAAAAAGAAAATGGTGGAAGAATGTAGAGAGAATTTTTATAAATTCAAGCATATATAAAAGAGCGAAGAAAAGATTGAGGAAAGAGAGAGAAACAAATTCTATTGATTAATATGCAAAGTTGCAAGGATATATACATAAGTCCAAGATAAGCAATCCTAGGTCAACAATTGAGTTATAATTATCAAAAAATGAAGAGAGCTCATTGTTATAGGTATGTTATGTTATAATGTTAATGTTGAACTTCATTATTTATTGTTATGTATTATATTAATACTTCTTTACATTTTCTTGTATTTTGTTATAGTTCAAACGATTGTAAATTTGTTTTTATGCCTTGAAACAAGGATGGAAGCATTTGAGAACAATTTTTGGGATTGATAGATGCTTCCTAAAGACAGAATTTCAAGGGCAAATGTATGGCATTTGGTAGAGATGGTGATGAAGGAATGTTTCTATTGGCTTGGGCAATTTTTGAGGTGGAAAACACAAATTCATGGACTTGGTTCATGAATTTGTTATCATCTGATTTGGAATTAAAAGATGGTCAAGGAATTACAGTTATATCTGATATGTAGAAGGTATGTAAACATATTTGGGATTGATAGTAATCATATGAAATATGATCTGATATCTTTTGTTATTATTGTAGGAATTAGTCAAAACAGTTGAGGAAACTTTGCCTAATACAAATCACTGTATATGTGCAAGACATATATATCACAATTGGTCTGCAAATTGGAAGGGAAAGGACTAAAGAAAGCAGTTTTGGAATTACGCTTGGTCAATATATGTTCAATATTTCGATGAACAACTAAAAAGGCTTGACAGAATAAGCCATAAATGAGAAGGCATGCTGAGAGGAAACATTTTGTTCTTGGGTGGGAGTATGATATAGCTCCAAACATTATAAAAAAGTTGGAGAAGAATAAGAAAGAAGCAATACAATGGAGAATTGTATGAAATGAAGATGGTGGTTATGAAGTTTTAAAGGGTGATGGGAAGCATATTATCAGGATCGGTAGATCATATACATGTAGGTTTCGAGCATAGGACTTATATGGATATCCGTGCAAGCATGCAATTAGTGCAACCCATCATTTGAGACAAAGGTTGAGACATTCATTGATTCATGCTATTGTAAGGTTCACTTCTTGAGGTTGTATGAACATGTGTTACAACCAATACGAGGTGAAATATTCTAGCCTTCAAGTCATGCTGAGCTGATACACCCTCCACCAAAAAAGTTTATGCCAGGTAGACCAAAAATTGAAACAAAAAAACCACAAGATGAGCTGAAGAAGATAACAAATCCAAACAAATTAAGCCAGAAAGGGTAAGTGCATAAATGTCGAAAATGTGGTTTTCATGGTCATAACTCTAGAAAATGCAATAACAATACATCAAGTCAATATGATGAGGCTTCTTCACTGTTTTGTACATGTTATTTCAATCATATGAATACAATTTTATAAACATGCAATTACTAATTTATATAATTATATATATCAGGTTAGAACACAGCTTGCTTCTATGGTGGTATATCCTTAATTTGGGAGACTTTAGTATATCTACGGTTACAGGAAGATTGAAGAAGAAAAGATGCATTAAGATTAAGCTTTCTCACCTCTGATTAGATGGAAGGGAGCCAAGAAGCCCTAGATTGCCTCTATTCTTATAACCCTAATTTGGAAACACTAGAATCTTCGATGTGCAGATGGGAGGGGTCTTTTACCTCTTTTACAAACGAATCTACCTTGGTACAATGTATGCGTTTGCCCTTTCTACGCCATTGTTCCAATTGGGTTATTTGTTAGTGTGTTGTTGTTTTATCGTTTGACAATTGTAATGTCATGTGGTGTTTTGTTGTGGGAGACTAAGGAGAGTACTACTACTCTCCTATAACTGTTCTTCAATCTTAATTTATCAATACAATTTTTAATTTTTCAAAAAAAGATTAGAATAAAGGGATCTTCATAAGTATACAATTATCTATTTTATATTACTTATTATTTATACTAATTACTAACAAACATGTTTTTCATTATAACTATAGATAAGTGGTGGGAATTTGGTTAATGATAATGCTGGACTGGCTCAACTAAGCAATATTGTAAGTTTTTTTAATCAATTTTTCTAACTTTAAGTTTTTCATCAATTTGTCTAACTTGTAATAAGTACAAAGTGTGTTTGTAATATTTGTTCCTTCCATTTTGTAGGTTGGTACACCTACAGATGCTAATATAAACCAATTTGGAGATGATGCACACACGTTTGAATTATCATTTCAGCCAAGAGGTTTACAATTTAAAGGATGTCCTAGTGTTACTTCACAACATTTATAAGCTGAAGTAAGTAGAAGGAGAACCTCATTGACTTCATCATCATAACCTATCTTACACAGTCAAGTACAAATGAAGCAAACATTGATTAGTTGTATAAATACAATGTATACATTTTTGTGTTGTAAACATATAAATGTTTGTGTTGTTTAAATATAATGTAAATATTTTTTTCAACAATATGATTTGCTATACAACCTTTATCTCTCTCTCTATGTCAATCTCTCTCTTACACTGCTTTTTTTTTCATATTTGACAACATATGCAATGAGTAAATTATTCATTGTATATTGGTTATATATGCAACTAGTAAATTATTCATTGTATATTAATTCATATACCAATTTTATTATTCATATACACCATATTCATTATATGAACTATGAGTTGTTATACTACAACTTATATATTGTATATTGGTTATATATAGTAGAATTGTTTTTTCAATTGAGTTACATAATTCATATCTAAATTTTATTATTCATAAACAACATATTCATTATGATTTGTTATACAACATAACCATTGTATATTAGTTATATATTCAAAATCAAAATTTTCATAAGATACATGAAAGTAATATCAACCATTACATTGTTCAAATTCAATACAATATCCTCATAATGTATTTACAAATAAAAAGTAGTACAACTATAAGTAATCCTATTATAATTACAACGTTCATTAACATACACTTAATTTGTTTATTCTCTTTTCTCAATAAATGTATGTCCTCTTTCAAAAGATTCATTTGTTCTTCAAACTCCTTTGTTATGCTTCTTTTAACCTCTTCCTTTGACATTGATATTTCACTCCTTAAATTTTGAATTACTTCAACGGCTCTCTCACTAAATTCTTTATCATACCATTTGAAAAACTTGCATCTCCCAACCCAAAAACATTCAATTCAATTTCAGTAAAAAAAATACTTTAAACAAAGTTTAACATTCAACTTCATTAATCTAATAACAATAAATTCTCACCAGATAATTGAGGCATCAATAAAACCTTCGGCCAGGATTACAATCACTCAATGAAGTCCTCAATTGGGTCTTTAGCCCACAATGGCAAACAACATTGCTGAACTTTGAACTCACGGTTGTATTCATCGATGATAATGATTCTATCTGCATACTTAAAAGATGATAATAAGTGGAAAGTAAAAGTAACTGCTCTTATTCCTTTAATAGGATGAGATGATCAAATCTTATTTTTTACATGAAGAAGGAGATTAATAATAGTGGGAGGTAAAAGTAACTATTCATATTCTTTAAAACTGAAATGAATTCTTTACTTTGGAGCAATTATAAAGAAGTTAATAAATTGATGTCTACAAAATTGTTTTGACACCAACTTTTACTGGAAAGAAATTAAATGAAATATGGATGTTTATATATGAAAACCATGACAGAATATATCAACTTTTACAAACAAGTTAGATAAGGAGATAATCAACTAATATTTGTTATAATTAAAAATAATTATTGTGTATAATGTAATTAGGAGATCAAACATAAGGGTGACACTCATATCTCAAGACGTTGAATTCACGACGATGAAGACAAGATAAAGGGAGGAGGTTAAGATGATTGGAACACACAAACAAGCACAAAATTTGTAGCTTTTTGAACCATAACAACTAAAAGACCTACTTTATTTGCATGCTGCAGTGTGTGCATCACTAAGACTCTACTTTATTATTTATCAACAACAATCCGAGTCCATCCATCAAGATCAGCTAGAAAGCATTCAAAGAGAGCATTTGTAAGGTCAATATTGAACATTATAGCCACTTGATTGAGGAAGCAAAAGGCAATCTGCATGCTTGGACAAATAAGCATGGTCTGCAATCCAAATTATCTAACATATCCTAGAAAATAAGCATTATCTAACATATCCCTAAATAAGCATTGTCGGAAATGTAAACAAGTATTGTCTAACATATCCCCAAAAGTAAGCATTGTCTAATATATCCCCAAATAAGCATGGTCTGTAATCCAAATAAGCATTTTGTAACATATGCTTAAAAATAAGGACGTGATTATGATAAAAGCAAGGGAAAAGCAAAAGGAAATTGAAAAGATTATAACCATTTTAGTTAGTACTTAGTTAAATGTATCAAATTTGCATCCACCTTTAATTTCGAAATGCTTCATGTCAGGCAAATAGAATTGTTTAACCATATAAAGTGTTTGCTTCATAACCATGGCTAAAATAGTAAATATTAAAGGACAAATAGCCACTCTAAATGATTTTTGAACCACATCAACAAGTAAGAAGCTAACAGAGAATAATCAAACAAAAAGAACAACCAATTTAATCCAATCACTAGGAATAAGAGTGAAGGCTTATAGAGGAAAGGTATCTAGTATTCATAGAGGCATCAATATGTAAACCTCAAGAAATAAAGAATTTCAATGTCCTCTCTAAGGAAAATATCAAGCAAATGAACAAGGTCAAATAAAAGCCATTAAATATCAGGGACCAAAAGAACTTAGAAATTCTTTTCTTTCTTTTTTTCAGTTTATCAGTATCTAAAAAGATGGTGACATACTTTCTTGAAATATTACCAAACCAAATGGTTCGTGCTTGCTAATTCTCTAACATGAAATGCTAATGGTAATAAAAGATTACCACAAAGGGGATGACAACCAATTATTTCTACCAAACCCCCAACATAACCCACCAAAATGAACATGAAGACGGTGAACACAATAGAACCCACCCAATAGACAAAACATGCCATACCCATATAATGTTAAACAAAATAAGACATACGCTCACCTATGAACGATGATGCTTGCCACGAAGAATTCTCTCCCAAACAAACAATGACAGATTCCATACAGAGAACCAAATAAGGAGGGACAAACGATGACACTAATCAAAACCATGGGTAAACAAAACGATGAAACCTTTTTTTTCGCTCATCTAATCCCTCTTCTTAATACAAACAATAGGTTAAGCTTAACAATAATTCAATGGTGGACCCTACTCTTTTTATATAAAATCAATTTTATGTTAATTAAAAAGTGGGTCCCATATGCCTCATCAGTGATGACATGGAAAATAGGACCTACTTACTTGAATATAATAATAATTGTTAGGTGCTGATTTTACACTTATTAGACCTGTTTGAATTTTCTGTTAGGGTTGGGTTATAATTTAACATTTTTAAAATGTTAGGGTGAGAATTGTTAACTTCTAAATGTTTGGGTGATACTTGTTGATTGGTGAAAAACTTAGGCTATGTTTGGTTGGATGTAAGGTTTTTAATGAAATAGAATGGTTTATAATGGAATGGAATGTAAATGGATGTAATATTAGAAAATTGTTGTTTGGGAGGGATGGAAGGGTTATAATGTAATATAGTGAAATGTTGTTTGGAAGAAGGGTTTATAATGTAATATAGTGAAAAGTTTTATCATTTTATATTTCATCCTAGGCCATCCAAATCAGAGATTTCTCATTTTTACTGTTTATGATAGAATGAGATGCAATACAAAACCCTCCTCTTTCATCTCATCTCATTCCATTCCATTATAAACCCTCCTCCCAAATGATGTAATAATATTACATTACATTCTATTTTATTAATAAACCCCCTACCAAACATAGCCTTAGTGTCAAAAGTGACCCTTTTGTTGAAATAATAACAACTTCTTTAACAACGTGGACCTTGATATTTAATTGCTACAAAGTAGCAATAATTATTGAATACAAATTATAAACTACTAAACCTATTCTCAAACAAATACCTAGGCGAAATATTTTGACTTTTTCCTTAACACTCTCGAAGATCTTTTATTTTAAGTTGACCATCACCCTCTCTTTCTAGACAAACTGTATCCTCAGGATTTGCAAATTTTTCCTCAAGATTTACAATTTCGTCCTCTAACTCCTGCGTATTTTCCCATGTGGCATCTTCTTCTAAGATATTTTTCCACTTGACCAAGCTTTCTTCAACAAACCTGGATCCATTTTTAACCCATCATTAATTCGTTATAATTTTTGGTTCAATGATGAAGTCCCCATCTTCAAAAGTAGGTGGAAATTTTGAAGTTGAAACATGTCCTTTGCCTATGTGTTTTTTAAGCATAGATATATGGAAGAACAGATGTATGTGTGAACCGAATGTAGCTTTAATTTGTAAATAGCACGTCTGATTTTTTCTTCAACTTCATATGGCCCATAAAATTAACTTATGAGTTTTTAATAAGCTCATTTAAACACTAACTGTTGTCAATAAGGGTGGAGCTTAAGAAAGATCATATCTCCTACTTGGATTTAAGTATCCCTTCTTTTAGAATCCACTCTTTGTTTCATACAATTATTATCTGCATTTAAGTTATCTTTTCTTGTGTTAGTAAGGCATCTCGAGAAGCCAACTATTGGTTGACCTTAAAAATTGAGCATGTGCCTTCCTAGTAATAAGGAGTTGCCAGGGTGGTCCTCTATAAAAGGCTTGAAAGGGAATCATTCCTGTGGAAGCATGATAGGTAGTATTGTACCAAAATTTATCCTAAGGTAAGAATGAGTCTCATTTATAGGGATTTTAATAAACAAAGTGAAGTGAATCACACGTTAATATTGTAAACAATAATGATATATATACGCACAAGAAGGGGGGTTGGATTGTGATAAACTTTTTCTTTAAACCCTTTTTGAAACTTCTTTTATTAACAAAAACTAGTTTATCTTTCAGAACTGA
>JANIHZ010142319.1:0-10888 GCA_027478365.1 Erythroxylum rufum
TTAAATAATGTCTCAAAATACAATAATTTAAACAAACTTTAGTAATGCTTAATAATTAATTGTTTTTTTATTACATAGAAACAATGTAACTTGTGAATTCGGAAATT
The DNA here is from genome assembly GCA_027478365.1 of Erythroxylum rufum. Classification (NCBI taxonomy): domain Eukaryota; kingdom Viridiplantae; phylum Streptophyta; class Magnoliopsida; order Malpighiales; family Erythroxylaceae; genus Erythroxylum; species Erythroxylum rufum. The sequence continues at coordinate 108 of JANIHZ010142319.1, forward strand.
TATATTGAAACAACAAAGTAAGGATTAATTGACAAGTTTGAAATGATACTTGTGTTTAATGCATTGGATATTTTTGCAAAATGATACTTATGTTTCTTCTCTCATATCATACATAATTGACAAGTTTGAAATACCATTTCCTTTTTCGTTGCCAAATATGGATTTAAATTGTGTACTTTAGGTGTTTAGCATATTAATTGCATTTTTTAAGTTTTTGCCCTTGACTTGCATATATTGAGGCCTACAAGTGAGTTGAAGTTACTACGGCATTGTTTTGACTCTAGTATAATATTCTCATATCTTGTTTCAAAAACTTAAATTATTTTGTAATGGATTCCTTGACTATATAAAACGTATCCTTGTAATGAAAAATATCCAATGCACTATTTGGTGACTCTATCTCTTTATCTAATGAACATCAATTTGTGGAGGTTAATAGCCCACCTTTAATGTCCCTATTAATGGAATGATTTGAGTGTAGACATATAGTTTGGAGACCTGATTTGAGTTATGGTTATGGGTTGATATAGAAGTGTTTTTTTACATGTAGGGAGACCCTTTTTTGGAAAGGGGGATGTTCATTTTATAGGAGAAATTCTGTCGAATTTTCAATAGAGTCCTCGTAAATTGTGACATCCGTTGTGTAATTACAACAAAAGATCTTTAGTCTTAACTTGTTATCTTATGATAAGGCAATGTATTAAGGATAACAAACATTTTGTTGTTATCTAAAGTGTGAACTTTTTTGTTGTTGGATGCAGGTACTCATTTGTCCCCAGTATTTGTACTTTGAAGGAAATTGAAGCGAAGCTTTCGCAGGTATTCAATTGGCATTCATTAATGTATATGGAGAGTTAATGTCAACAATGAATTGAACCACAATTGAAACCACATTTATATCAGTGCTATATCGGTCATCAGCAGTTTCGTTGACGTACTTGAAGAAGATCGTTCTGCGCTTCGGTTAAGGTAAGTAATTATGTTTTATATGACAGATTTGTTGGTCTTGGTTTATTTGTTGGGTGTATGAACTTCTTGTGTTAATAAAATGATATGCCTTCCACGATGTGTATCTATATTGTATGTCGTATAAATTTCGATTATGTTTGGAGGTTTATATAGGACGAGTTTAACTTCGGTTATGAGGTTTTGTTTAGTTTTTATGTTAATTTAGTGTTTTGTTTATGTTAAACTAATTACATAAAATCAGTATTGATATGTTTATGAATATTTATTTGATTAGGTGATAGTACATATTTATAATCCATTACATATCAAACTTCGAAGAATATGTGTGTTATGACATATATGATTACAAACATATATGTCATATATTCAGTTTTAATATATTTGATATGAACCCATAAACCTTTACCCATAACCCATTATGGAGCTCCCGTGAGACTTATAGGTGAATAATACTAGGAGCCTAGGGGTAAGAATTTGAACTTCTGATGTTGGATCACAAGTCTTATCTTACATACCTTCTTATATGTGACATACATGAATGATACTAACAATGGATTCACTATTTTAAACTAACAGTTTTCCAGCTATGAGTTTCTGGGATAGATCTTGGATGTATAGACGATTAACCCCTGATAGTTTCATTAATCTTGAATTTGTGGAGGGAGTTGACAATTTTATTCATTATGCATGTTCTCAACCTGCATATATGGATGGACAAAAGATCAGATGTCTATGTAGGAAGTGCAAATACAAATGTTTCCTTACTATTGATGAAGTTAAGTTGCATTTGCAGAGAAAAGGGTTTGTGCCCAATTATTTTGAGTGGACACGACATGGCGAACCATTGATTTATAGCACGTCAAGGGGGAATGAAACACAAACGTCTGTCAACTTAAATGAGTATGAAGGGGAGGTTAGATGTAGAGGAAATTTTGTTCATGGAATTGAAAACTCGTACATGCAAATGGTATTTGATGGGGCCGGTTATACCTTTGAGACAAATAGGTAAAATGTTGAAGAAGAACCTAACCCACAAGCAAGAAAATTTTTTGACTTACTATAGTCTACTGATCGAGAATTGTGGCCAAATTGTGAGAGAACGACGCAATTGTCTTCAATTGCTCGAATATTGAACATAAAGAGTGAAGGACACATCTCGGATCGTAATTTTGGTTAAATTCTGGAGTGGTATAATGAATCATTGCCTGCTGATCATACAATGGTTGACAGTTTTTACAATATGAAGAAACTTATTAGGGGTCTTGGTTTGCCTGTGGAAAAGATTGATTGTTGTCGGTTGGGATGTATATTGTATTAGGGAGATGATGTGAACTTAGAAGAATACAAATTTTGTGGTCAATCTAGGTTTAAGCCAACAAAACGTTCAATGAAACATAAATTAGTTCCATGGAAGCGGATGTATTATTTCCCGCTAACTCCGAGACTTCAGAGACTTTATTCTTCTAATGTTACTGCATCTCACATGAGATGGCATGCTGAACACAAATAGGAAGATGGAGTAATGAGTCATCCATCAGATGCACTGGCATGGAAACATTTCAATGACACCCATCTTGATTTTGTAGTTGAATGCCGAAATGTTAGGTTGGGATTATCGACGAATGGATTCCAGCCTTTTGGTCAATCCAGGCAGCAATATTCTTCATAATTACTCCTTATAATTTGCCTCACTGGATATGTATGAAAGAGGCATATATGTTCTTGATAGTGATTGTGCCAGGGCCAACAAATCCGAAGCCAAAAATAGATGTTTTCTTACAACCATTGATATCTGAATTGCAGTAGCTTTAGGAATATGGTGTTCATACATATGACGTCTCTTTGAAACAGAATTTTATGTTAAGAGTGGCATTGGTGTGGACCATTAGTGATTTTTTAGCTTTTACCATGTTATCTAGATGGAGCACAGCTGGGAAATTAACTTATCCTCGTTGTGGCAATGATTTTAATGCATTTTATCTTCCAAGCAAAGGAAAAATATGTTGGTTTGACAATCACAGAAAATTTCTACCTTCGGATCATCCATTTAGGTGCAATAAACATAAGTTTATTAAAAATAGGATGGTCAAAACACCTCCTCCTCCTTTAAACGTTGGTGAAGAGATTTTGCAAGAGATTGAGGAATTAAGCTTGTTGAAAGTAAGAGAATTTGAAGCCGATGAAATAAATACAAGCATTAGTCAAAACTTTGGTTGGAGAAAATGAAGTATATTTTGGGATTTGCCATATTGGAAAACAAATTTGATACGTCATAACCTAGATGTGATGTATATTGGGAAAAAAAATTTTGACAACTTGTTCAATACCATTATGAACATTAAAGGGAGCACAAAAGACAATGCAAAATCTAGAGCCGATTTGCAACTTTTTTGTAGAAGAAATGAGTTACATAAAGATCTCGCACTGGTAAATATCGAAAAGCATGTTACACTGTGGACAAGAAACAGAAGGAGCTTTTGTGTGAATGGTTGAAAAGTCTAAAGTTTCCTGATGGTTTTGTTTCAAACTTGGCTAGGTTTGTGGATCTCAGGAAGTACAAATTATTTGGGATGAAAAGTCATGATTGTCATGTATTTATGCAAAGGCTAATTCCAATTACATTTCGAGAGTTGCTACCAAATAAGGTTTGGGAAGCTATAATAGAGTTAAGCTTGTTTTTCAAAAGCTTACATCATCTGAAATCAACTTGGATGAAATGGAAAAACTAGAGAATGAAATTCTAGTTATTTTGTGCAAGTAAGAAGGGATTTTTTTCTCCAAGCTTCTTTGACTGTATGGAGCATCTACCTGTGCATTTAGCACACGAGGCAAAACTAGCCGGTCCAGTTCAATATCGATGGATGTATCCATTTGAGAGATAACTCGACAAAAATTATTACAATAACCATTTTTACATGCTTTATCTACAAAATTGTAATAACCATTTTCTCTAATATAAGTATTTGCATCACTTGAAAAAAAATGTAAAAAACAAAGCCAAAGTTGAAGGCTTCATATGTAATGCTTATTTAGTGGAGAAAGCTAGTACATTTTGTGGACATTATTTTGAGTTGTATGTTCACACACGAGCAAGAAAAGTTCCTCGTAATGACAATGGGGGAGGAATGAGTGGTGCTGAAGAAAACTTGTCCATTTTCACATATCTTGGACGAACATATGGACGTAGAACAAGAAGAATGTTATCTTTAGAAGAAATTGAGGCTGCACATGGTTATATTTTATTGAACTGTCAAGAAGTTTCATTCAGTAAGTTGAACATGATTATTTCTTCATTTAAAATTGTGTGTTATTCATTACTGAAAAATGTATTTAGATTATACGAGACATTGTTGCGCGAGACAATGCCGGGTATCACATAAGATGATATACATAAAGAGGTTGGAAAACACTTTCCTCGATGGTTCGAGAGATATGTAAGTTTTAACTTACAAATATTTTTATAGTTCAAAACCATATTTAAGTTTTCTCATGACATTGTACTATTTGCTATGATAATTTATTTTATGTAGATCTTAGAAAATCCAATAGAGAACAAGTTCATATGTGATCCTGCAAAGGTACCTCTGCGAATTGTTAAATCGTATCTAGTGTATTTCGTGAATGGATACAAATACCATACAGAATATCATGGACATAACATGTCAACAATAAATAGTGGAGTTTTGATACAGGGAGAATTGATGGATTACTATGGTAAAATTATTGAAATACTTGAAGTTGAGTACCCTGCTTTGCCAAATTAAGTAATGTGTGATATTTAAATGTGACTGGTATGACCCGACACCAAATGTTGAAACAAAAGTGTACAGCCGATACAATCTAGTTGAAATCAACTCCCGAAGAAGATTGAGACAATTTGAACCTTTCGTCTTGGCTATGTAAGCGAAACAGGTGTGTTATGTCCCTTTTTCAAGCTTACGACGAGATAAGACAGATTGGTTAGCGGTTTGCAAAGTTAAACTAGGAGGTGTTTTTGAATCACATGGATAAAGAGAGCAGAGAATTGAAAGTGAAGTGTTTCAGGAAGATGCCATTGAACGATCCATCTCATGAATATGTTGATATTTTATCTGAAGAAGATGACGAGGGTCAAAGATCTGAAGAGGAGCCGGAGTTTGATTTTTATTCTTCCAAAGAAGAAGATGATTGTAATTTACAATTAAGTTATGATAGCGATTAATTTGTGTTTATAATTGAATATTTTAATCAACAAATACATTATTTGCATTTCAGTATATTATGTAAAGTCTTTCATTCAAAATCTTATTTAAGGAATGTCAACATGGCGACTAGTTCTGGATGGTAGTAATTCTTTCTGTTGGGAGGAATGTGGCAAAATTGTCCCAATATAAGGAATAAACACTACAGGAAATATCGGTGGTTCATACACTAGGAATCGTTTTCCTTCCATGGTTGATCTTCTTCTTCAAGGTGTTTAGTATGATCTGGACAACGTCTCTTTCCTTATTATGTACATCTCATTTCCTTTGTTGAAGTTATTATACATATTCACATTTGATGGTCTATACTACATGTTGCTTTAAGCTTCCTTTATTCTCAAAGAGGACATGTATGCCGATAGAGGTGAGAACGATGTCACAACGATCTATAAAGGATTAGGGAGATCGGTTCTTGTGGAAAATTTGTCAATTCCTCAAACCTCGTCTAGACAATCACGTATGCATTAATATCCAGTTTTTATTCGTTTAACGATTTTCTAATATCACAATTTCAAAAGTTCTTAACAGAATTTTGCTTTAGGTAAACCAATCCCCGTTAGTAGTTCATCTAGAGAATTAGTCTTCCATACTAAGAGTGGCGACTCATTCACTATTTCGTCTACAACTATGGTTATAACAGACATTCTATTGCAAGAAGGTATTCAAAAGCCTACACCTGGTAGAAGAAGTATAATTGTTTCCATTAGTGCGTTTGAACATGCCAGGACCCTTCTCAGGAATCTAGACATCGGGGACTCATTTACCTTTATTGACTCCCATGTAACATGGAATCAAACAAATTAATTTTATCATTGTGATTTATCAATGCAATACATTATTAGGCCAATTCCTTGTATTACGCATCGGTTGATCCAATAAGTCCTAATGCCCATTTATTATGGTTCTGAGTAGTTGAAGTACTGTAACAAATTTATTGCAGGCAAACTAAAGGTGTTGTGTCCTGGAATTAAAGACAGAGGTACATTAATTGCTCACATCAACAACCTATACATTCAAACAATTGTCTGACATCTGTGTTACATGTGTTATATGTCTCTAACTATTTTATATAAGTTCAGCTACTGTCCGCACACAGCAAAACATACACCAAATTTTATCAAGCATTTCGGCAGACTGGTTAATCGATCATACTACTTACTTTAAGCATCAGAATCATCTTCTACAGACACAAACTTTGTTGGCACGAAGCCAACTATGACAGTTGTCAATCCCAATACCAACTCCTATATGGCTGATGTCTTCCAAATTTGCAATTCCAAATGTCTGTTGCGCCTGTCAATCAATGTACATGGTTAGAAATCCAAACATGTACCACAATTACACAACATAATTGAAATGACAAAAAACGACGTTCTGCGATGTACCATAAGTAAATCGGTCATGCGCATTGTGGTTGGGATATCAGAACTAACATTTGGATGACCTCTTCCTACATCATTCACCTATGATGATAAGTGATGCACAGTTTCATAACACATTATAGACATACCATATTTCAAACCAAAGAAACAAATCATTTTTACAAACAATACCAGCGGACTTGTTGCATACTGATGTTGACTGTATAAGCTTATTGACTTTTCCATATGAACACCTGTACGCCGCATTCCGTGATGTCATAAGCAATTATTGGTACTGGAAACAAAATATTTCATCTAATGCATGATACCAATACGATTATATTAGCATTAGTACCTGAGATTGCCGCATCCGATCGTCATGATTGGAACCCAAACTCCTGAAATCCTTACAAATAGCAACTGCCTGCATGTCGTCCAACCTCGTAAGAAATCAAATCAAATTTGGGATAAACGAAATAGCCCAACACATGCAAACATTATCAAATTCCTAGTAACCAACCTGATGTTGATGTAATATGGGCGCCCAAGAACTAGAGATAATCTCCCGTTGTTGGGAATTATCTTCAGATTCCTGCATACAATCGTTTACACCAAATTAACTTAACATAATAACTCTTATATTTATATACGTCATTTCGATCCAATATAACAACACGTTATACCTGAGTGTTGCAAAGGGGGATAGGGGTCGAAGTTGCCACATTTGTTACAGTCCTGCAATTCTTCGCATTCTTTCTCTTCTTTGAACTTTTTTCTATACCACCCCTCAATCTTTTACTTGATGCTGGCTTTGTCTTCAATTTCAGACCTCTTATGTCATTCATCTCTGCAAAATGGACGTCAGGTTCATTCAGCACATTTCGTTCAGTGGTTGAGCGTGAGCGTTGGCTTAACTCATGATCTTGTGCTGTTTGGTTCTCATCATCAACTATTTCCTCACAGTGCAATGTCTCATCAACAATCTTCAACATGTTCAAGAGATTATCTTTAACAACTTGATACGAATATCTCCGCTCTGCTGCCCTTGTCACCAATCGCATGCTTAATGTACACAATTCTTTATACCTAATAGTTGGCAGCTCGCACGACTCCATGTTACTATCATTGACAGTGGACTCCATTTGTGCCGTCGTCCAATTTTTTGCTATCCTTGTCCATCGTTTGATAATATACTTGCTTGGAATTGTCGAAATATTCTTCAAGCTAAACACCTTCAACACATGCTGGCATAAAATGCCAGCAAACTCAAACTTCCCACAACTACAATCAACGTCATCATTACACACATCATAGCTGACCAATTGAGAGTAGCTCTTCCCGACAACACTAATCTTATATTTCTCTACCATTCCATCCTGATAGATAAGAGTGAAACTATAATCATGACAATGATTCCATTCATCTTGGAACCATTTAAAGACCTCTGGCGTGTACACAGTTGATGCGTGATGTAAAATTTTAACCGGAGCTGACAATGTTGGCTTGCTCGCATTACTTCTAAACTCAGCTTTTAACTCCTCATACCGACGATCATCAATCAGCCGCTGGAAGTGATTAAAAAATTGTAATAAGTTATGCTGATAACTCATATACCTTTTTATCAAGCTGTTCATACTCTCACTGCGTTGCGTCATCATCATGTCAGCATAAAAAATTTTCCGCCCATACACCAAAGCCCATTTTTCCTTTATGCCATACAAACGTTTCAACCAGTCATTATCTTGCAATTCATATTTTTCCAACATGTGCGCCCATGCAGTGCAGAAATCTTTTTCTTCTTCATAGTCATAGATGCAGGCGCTAAACTCCCTTGCGAACTCTTTAAACTTAGCAAATATACCACTCAAATGTATGGCAGCGTTTTGATAAATGTGCCAAATACAAAGTCCATGATGAGTATTTAGCCATGTTGACGCTAATGCCTTTGCCATTGCCGCATCTTGATCAGTAAGAATCGTAGTAGGCGTTTTCCCATACATCGCTCTCTGTAAAGTCTCAAACAGCCACTGAAATGTTAGCGCAGTTTCATCATAAAGTAGTGCATCACCAAAGATTATTGTTTGCTTATGGTGGTTGATACCGACAAACAACGCAAGTGGACGACCCTCGCCATTCTTCTTGTATGTCGTATCGAAACAAACTACATCACTAAAATCTAAGTAGTCGTTCCTCATTTTCCCGTCACACCAAAATATGTTCGTCATCAAATCATCTTCGTCCACTTGAATAGCATAAAAGAAATTCGGATCTTCCACCTGCATCTTATTCAAATATGCAAACAGCTCACGTGTATCTCCCCTTTTCATGCCTCCAGTTCGTTTAGACCTCAAATAATTCCTGTAATCATCCGGAATAAAGCCAACTTTATCTCTACCACCTGCTTGTCTCACCATAAGATCATGCGATTGTTTCGGTCGGATTCCAACATCATTAGCCATTTCAATGTTCATAGCCGCGACTGAAGATATCTTCCTGTGACTTCTATGCAAATGTGTTTTGTTCGGGGATGAAAGGTAGTGGTTGTGATCCTCAACAAACTCAATGACTTCAAATTTTCCAGTTTGCAAACTATGCACTTTCATTCTTGCCTGACAACCAAATCTTGTTTCTGCACGTGGAGCTTTTACATACAATGCTCTTTTGTCGACCATCCGTTTACCTTCAGCACTACAAACAAATAGCCTACAAATCAACTTACCACTTTTGTCTTTGTGTGCTTTGCTTCTTCTAATTCCAAATCCCACATGCTTGGCATACGTCAAATAACTATGATAAGCATCTGCTTCTGTCTCGAACTGCATGCCAATTTTCAGCAGTAACTCTCTTCCAACCAATGGTCTTCCGTTCATATCAGAAGTCTGGTTCCGACAACCAATGTCATTATTACGTTGCTTGTTATCACTTTCATATGTTAAACGGCGGCATGGCGTCGATGTACTTTCCATTTTGACACTTGTCAAATTAGATACGCAGCACCATTATTCAGACATATAGTTATTCAGACAACCAGACACGACCTTATACAACAGCGTAGCATATTTGAAATTTTGGCCGAACATGTGTGATGTCATTGTTGGAACTGAAAAAAACCGATCCAAGCCTTTGATCCAACCATTTGATACTAAGTTGTTGGAATTTTACAAATGATATGTTAACTTTAGCATTGCTGTGATGTCATTGCAACTGCTAAGTTGTTCCATGTGTGATGTCATTACAAATGCTATGTTAACTACAACTTAATGCTCACCAAATCAACTGACAAACATTCATTACCATTGCTCAGTACGTTACAACTTATAGCTTCATTGTCTTTAATAAGTAAGACACCCACCAAAACTTACGACTATATACAACACACACAACAAAATCGCTAGAACCATCCCATCTTAATTACGACAACCACAAACATTCCAGTATTTATTAACAGATACAGTATTTATTAGTAGAAATAGTCCAGAATTTATTAACAGCAATAGTCTTTATTAACAGAAACATTCCAGTATATGCAAACCAGTGTTTATTAACAGTATAATTCTAGATGTATCACATTGAAAACCAAAACATTAAATATACAGATAGAAGTTATATCATAAGCAGAACATAAGTCACGAAGATTTCTTTAACTACCAGCTTCTAAATTTGGAGTATGACAACACAGAGAATTTCCAAGTATCTGCAGAACATCGAGAAATGGAGTTAAATTTTTACACCTGAGAAAATGGCTGAAAACAATCACAGCTCTGTGAAAAAACGACGGTCCATGGAGAAGATGGTCTGCTTTGTAACATGAACAGTAATGAAGTTTCTTAAAACAAATCTAACCAAATAAGTTCATTCGCGGGAATTGTTTGTGATCATTTATTGGAAATGACAAGTGTTTCCAGTAATCATTATTTCTAATAAATGCCTTCAGAATTTATTCATAATCTATATGTTTATTGATTTTCGATTTAAATGGTTAATTTAATGTACGATTTCGGTAATTTCAGTGTATTTCAATAATTATATCAAATAATAGAATTAGATAATTGAATTACGTAAATACCAACTGCAAATAATACCGAATGTATTAATGTTATGCATACTCATAGACATTAATAGACTTTAATGCATAGTAATACGATAATAATAATAATTTCATAATAATAATAATAATAATTTTAAATAATAATAAATACAAATAGGAATC
>JANIHZ010142374.1:0-10884 GCA_027478365.1 Erythroxylum rufum
ATTCGTTTGGCCATAACTTCTTCGTCCGACCTCCGATTGAGGTGATTCTTGAAGCGATAGATTCCTAACATGTTTTTCTACCTTCCCAAAAAAATTGGTAGTCTTTGGTGTTGAATTAACAAGATTGATGGAAAGGAAGTGAGGGGTCGGTTGGGAGAGCATGATTGGGCCATGAACATACTTTGGATTTTTAAGCATATCTTGAGCTATAGAGCTCCAAATGAGGTGGTTCTTGTTTCTAAATAAACTAGAGACTATGAGCTACCATTTTGAAGAAGTCAATTGTGATTTTTGTGATTTTGTTGTGTGGGCTTGCCTTTGTGGCTTAAGATGTTTTGAGAACGATGTGGAACCGACGATGGCTTATAAGGGTTAAATGAATTAACCCTACAGGATAATACGCACATGTCTAATGATTCCAAAGAGTATTGGAAATCCAGAAATAAGGAGTAATGATGAAGATCACGTTTCATGATTTTGCAAGATTTGGATTCCAGACTCAAGTGGGGTCCAACACTTTTGGTAACAGAGCAAGATGATAAATCGATGTTGGTTAAAGAGATTACAAGGAACCACGCTTAGGATTATGGTATTCTGAAGCATTGGGCTCCGGAATCAAGCGGGTTCCAACAGCATCATTTAACTTATGTCAGTTATCCCTAATGATTACAAATCATTAGTCGCTACACATGAATTTCAACATAACAATTACGGATTATATCAAAATTCTAGCAATGGGTTTGCAATTAACAATTCAATGAACGAATTAAAATCATCAATTTATAATACCCAACGGGTTCATACACAAATAACTGAACAATAACGAAAATCTGATTATCCATACACAATACCCAAATCAATTAATATAGGATAACACAATCAATTTCTAATGAGAGAAAGAAACAACAAAATAATAAAAAATACTTAACTTGGGTTATCGGCATCGGTGTCACCTCCAAACTAGCGTCAGGACGTGTAGCCCTTCATAGGTCTTTCCCGAAAAAATGCTTCAGCCCCCATTCTAATCCCTAACCAAAAATCCCTTAATTTTTGTTCACTGCCACAAGCTTCAGTCTCCACCAAGCCTCTCACTGTTGCTCTTTAATGTGTACTGTAGCCGATGTGACAATTTAAGTGGGAGGGTCTTTATTCATACAATTCCTCGCTTGTGTTTCGTCCCTGTAATGTGTGCCAACTCTCCTCTTCTCATAAGCTGCAGCCAAGCCACAAACGCAGCCATCTGTAGCCCATGCCACTCATGCCTGATGCACCTCCAGTCCTCTGCTCACTGTGTTTTTGTGTCTACTGTGCTTATGATGTGACAATTTAAGTTTGCAACTCCCTTAAATCCTCATTGCTCACGCCTCCTATTCCCTGTTTGCGTTGAAACGCAGGTTGATATAAGTTCCTCTAAAACACATGCGTTGCATCTCTTAAAAATGCTCAACATACTGCCGCTTAGCTCCTTTCTATCACACTGCCATTTTGCTTCTCAAATGTGCAGCGTTTGGCATGGAATGTATTGCTTCTTCTTGCTTCAATTGTGCTGCTAATAATTCACATCATTACATGTAAATTTCATGCACATGAGTGATGATTTCCAGCAACCCTCTTCCATGAGTTTTATGTTTTATCTTGTCTTCTCTTGCTCCAATATTTATCATTTTTGTTCGATGAAGACAAGTGAATATGAATCTTAAGAAAATAATCCAAATGTAGTAGTTTCGACTAACTTTAATTTCTTTGTTCCAAAATTGTACCTGAAATCATATATGAATTAAAGTGAGTATTTTAAGCATTTTCATGTCAGTAATTGCTAAGTGTAAATGATTAAATATATTAACAATTAAACACATATCAGGTCCACAAATGTTGGATTTCATGTACAACACACAATTTGTGGCTCAAATTTTTGTTTCCATATAGGATCAGTCTCACTGAATTCATACAGGTTACACAACTATAAAGAATGATAACTATAGATCATTCTATGCTCTGCTAGGAGTTTAAGTTTGTTTTTAAGTATTTATTATATGATTACCATGTCTATAGACTTAGAATCGTGTTCTTGTTAATGTTGTATGTGTTTTAATTGTTGAGTGGCTTAGAGCAAAAATTTGATCTTAATTTCATGTTTCAAGGGATGTTTGATGTGTTTGTGAGTAATGGAAAGAAGAACTTAAAGAATTGGAAGCAGGTCACGATTGTGACAGAGAGCATAAAGACCAAATTCTAGCAGATTTCAGCTTTTCCAACTTGCAATTTTTTTTGATCCTTTGATTTTTTGGGGCTATATTTGGAACCAAATTAAGTAGGGAAACCTTGAAAAGAACCCTATAAGCCTCAAGAAATATTTTAGAGAATAAAATACAATAAAAACACAGTAGCCAACATTAAAAAGTTGATCAAACTTGGGAGATCAAGAAGAACATCCAGGAATTCTACCTTTTCAGATCAAGGAGCAATTAGAGTTTTTCTTCTTTCCCTTTAGTTTTTTATTATTCTCGATGTGTGTAATTTGAATTCTACGATGTTAAACAAGTTTATGGAGTTCTAAATTTCATATTAGGATTTATTCTAGATTTATTTTGTGACTTTGATTATTGTTGATCTCAATACATATTGGATGTTTGTGATAATTATCCATGCATAAACTTAACAATAAATCAAGGGAGTGAGTCAAAAGTAATCAGTGTTAGATTGTGTAATAAGAGTTAGTAGTTTAATAGACCCACAACTATCAAGTTAATAAACATTCGAAGAGAGATCTTGTTTTAGAAGTTAATTATCCAATAGATAGCTTCAGATCAAATTGAATAAGTTAAGGAAAGTTTTGTGAATCGAGAGATTTCAAATTCGAAATTTTTGAATTCAATTAGGATTAATTAATTAGATATTGAGAGAGAGTAATCAATACCTTAGGAAATATATAATCAAACATATAATTGAATCAACATTAGTAAAGGAAAAAAAAGGAAATAATAAGTCCTAAGTATTAAATCTTGAACACACCCTTAAATTTGATTGGCAAATTATGTGTTTTTTGAATTATTTGCTTTGTTTTATTATTTATTTCAATTTCTGTTATTTATTTTTACTCAAATCACATTCTCAATACCTTAGACAATGTTAAGTTCAAATTTTTAACCTTGTATAATCCTCGTGGGAATGATAACCTTATATATTACAAGATACAATCTATATACTTACTGTGTATTAAGGGTTTTATTAGATATAAAATTGCTTAATAAGTTTTTGGTGTTGTCACCGGGGATTTTAGTTTTATGGCAATTTGAATTCCTTTGATTTAAGGAATTGTTACCCTTTCTTATGTGATTGAGGTACCCAATCCCAAGAAATTAAAAAAAGGAAAGTCTGTAGGCAAAGGAAAAGACATATCAATCTAGTCATTATAAGAAAAAAAATGAGGAATCCGAAGAGTTAAAAGCCAAGAAGAGATATAAAGAACGATGGTGGAGGACTTAGATAAGAAAGATTAAAGGACCCTTATGGACTTCATGAAGCTAGGGTTTAATGCCTAACATTAAGGAATTACACGACTATTAGTACAAGTGACACACAATTTTTTAGAGGAGATGGTAAATAATAGCTGCCTTTGGACATTAGAATGAAGTAGACAACAATCAGACTTCCTGGATCCAAAAGGAATGGTTGTTATAGAATCAATGAAAATATTGTAGGCTAAATTCGACAACCTATCTAAGTAATTAAACAACCTAATAGTTATGTCTAGTTTTTGTTTCTTGATTTTGATTACAAATCCTTGTGTTTTGATCCAAATGTGAGATGAATTAAGTGAAAATGATGTGAATATTGCATGAGTGTTAATTGGATTGTCTTTTGAATATTGCATGAAAAAATAGATGAATTATACATGAAAAGATGAAATGGGTCGTGATCAAGGTGTGACATTGGGAATCATACATTGGGAATCACACCTATGACTCCCATTGTCATGGGTGTGATAAGGGTGGTCACACCCGTGACAACCTTATGCACACCCATGACAAGCTTCTCCTCTAATTCATCAACTTATTATGTGGAAACTACAGAGTTAAGGGTTGGAAACCTAGACCTAAAAGGAGACTACAAATAGAGAGAATAGAGGGTGGCGGCACACTCTACACACATTCTTGACACAGACTCATTTGGGGACAAAAACAAAGAGAACAAAAGAAGGAGGAGAAGTGAGGAGGGAAATTAGAGACCAGTAGGGTGAGGTGAAAAAGAAGAACAATAGAGAGGTGGAAATAGCTTGAGCATTTGATCATCTATGTTAGCACCAAGCAGGAGCAGAAGGTGAGAGCCAATGTAGAGAGCTTGAGAGTGCAGGAGATCACTGCGACTCCCTCATTCGATCTTTGTTTGCTTGTTCTGTTCTTTATTTGTTGCATTATTTCTCCGTGTTTTACTTTTCTATTGTTTATTGAGCTTACCACCCTATTAGCTTAAGCGAATGATACTCTATTAGTGAATGATACTCTGTTATCTTTTGATAGTACATTTGGTTATTTACTTGGTCTATTGCTTAATACTTCTCTTATACTGATAAATATAGGATTAAAGTACTTGAATATGACGAATCTTGTTATTTCCAGAATGGGCTGATATCTTTTTCTTGAGGATTAATGTAGCTATTTTAGTTAAATATGCATGATTGATGGACTATGTTATTGTCTTATGTTTGTTATAGTTTCTGAATTGAATGGATGTAATAACATGACCAAGCTTTGCATCATTTTGGTATTAAATGAAGGATCAAAAGAAGAAGTTCAATATAGAACGAGAAACTATAGACACTTAGGTTAAGAATTAGAAATATATTAACTTAAGTGGTAATTAGTAATCAAGTTTTCATAATTAATTCGGATAATAACTTGTCCAATACGAAAGTTAGATTTAGTTTATTATTCAAGTTGATCTTAGAACCTAACAATTAATTTTAGTAAGACAATTATCCAATCATTTCCCCTTAATCATGCATAGGACATTGAATTAGTGACATTAATTCTCAAAAGTTTTCCACCTCGATTAATCTATTTGGTTTTGCTTCCAGTTAAATTAGTTTACTTAGTTTAACTTTGTGATTTTCTTTAAAACCTTCACTCAACAAAACGGGATAGAATGTTTAGAATTACATCTGTTTTTATTTTTTGTTCAAGATTAATTTGAGTGTACCAATTTCACCTCTTTCGGAGACGACCCTGGGTAATCAACTACAACTACCTGGTATACATGCCAGTAGGATAGTCTAGGTATTTTTAGAACTTATTTTGGGCATATGAAGTTTTTGGCGCCATTTTCGGTGAGGTGTTTAATGTTTGCAGTTAATTTAATTTTAACTGTATTGTCAATTGTTTTGTATGTTCATACATACATTTTTGTCGTGTTATTTCATTGAGTTGTTTTAGTATTTTTCATTACAAATTCAGTGTTGCCTTTATTTGTTTATGTGACAAAGGAGATCTTGAGAAAGTGAACTCACCCCTTTTATTGATAATATGCACCAGATAAGAGGACCACAAAGGGACTTTGAAGAAAATCTTGAGGAACCTAAGCTTAAAGATTAAGAGAAAGGTGAATGGCAACCAGTAATAAAGGAATATGTCAAACTAATAATTGCTATTGCCACTTCATGCATACGTTTGGGAGAGGCAGCTAAAAACTATGAATTGAAGAGTATCTACTACAAAATGTTGCCATCTTTCTATAGGGTTCCCAATGAAGACCCTTTAAACTTCATTCGGGAGTTTTATACCACTCTCTAAACGTTTTCTTTGGATGGCTTGAATGAAGATCAACTCAAAATGAAGTGTACAACAATTTCATCTGATTCATTGGCAATATAGGAGGAAGTGTAAAACAATTTCATGGGAAATTTCGATTCCCATTAGAAGACTTCTAAGGTTTGGACAAAGATAGCTACATTCACTCAGATGGAGGGATAGCCATTCCATGAGGCGTGGGAACGCTTCAAATGCTTCAAAGTTTTGCTAATACAATGTCGACACCATCATTTTCCACTTCACATGCAAAACTAATTCTTTTATGATGGATTGACACAACAATGTCAATATATGGTGGACAATACCATAAGAAGAGTTGTGAGAGAAGACTATTGAACAAACATATGAAATCTTCAAAATGTTGGGGGTCAATTCTCAAAAAAAGAGTGTGAGAAGGAGAAGAGCTCACTACAAGAAATATATAAAATTCGTGATGTTTTATTGACAAAACGTCACAGATAGTGAAGACTTTTGTGACGTTTAAAAACGTCAAGAAAAGTTCAAATTTTTTGCAACGTTTTAAGAGAATAAAACATCGCGAATTGTGAAGACTTTTTGTGACGTTTAAAAAACGTCACGAAAAGTTTGAATTTTCTGTGACGTTTTAAGAGAATGTCACTGATTTATAACACTTTTTGCAAAATTTTTTTATTAAAACGTCACGAAATAGAATGCATGACTTTTGGTTGAACAAAACTTCGTGGTTTATGTTTGCTCAGAATTTGAATAAAGTTATCAAATCGGTAGTTACTCCTGAAAGTAGCAAATAGAAATACCAGAATCTGAGAGTATAGAAAATGGGGTTAGGGTTATTGGTGTCGAGGGTCTCCAGAATCCCTGCGAATCGTCTCTTCCTCCGCTCCATTGTCTCTAACTCTCACCGTCAGTCACCGGAAGCTGCTACTGTTGCTGTAGCACCCGAACCTACCCCATATCTTCCACCCAGAACCCTAATGGCCTGCGCACGTGTCCACTTCCCTAACCTTGATGAAGCGAATAGCCTCATCCATAAAACGAGAGAACGGAAAAACAGAAAATGAAAAGGCAACGCCAAACCTTAAACTATGGCTCTTATCAATACAATTATCTATTCATCCTTCATAAAATCTCAACACACTACCTCGACACCACTGATCGATTTTCGGAAACTTTTTTACAGATCTAGATCACCGATCGACAAAGGTGATAGTATTATCGGGATCAAAAAGCTCAAGAGGAAACTGTCGGAGCAGTCTTCTTGGAAATGAAGGCCTTTGAGGGCAGGGGCTACCTATATCGGCTGGGGAAAGAAGCCGATAACATGAACATCGCCGTCGGAGCTAAGGATGGAATCATCGATCCTCTTTTCATTGGAAACTTCCTTGGACAAGACTGTAATTTGTCATTTTCTTGTTCAAATTACTGCTTCTGCTCCTTTACTATTTTCTAGAAGCTTCTAGTTTTTGTATTCTTATGCATACAATCAACTGCAGCAGTTATCGTGTTTGATTACCGTCAAAAAGTGACGAGATCATTTGAGTACCTGAAAGGCGAATATTACATTGCTCTTTTGTTCTTGGTAACGATCATCTTTGCATGTTCTCTCTTATTCTTATTGGTTGTAACCACTAGATAGTTCTTAAAAAATAGAAGAGAAATGCAGTTATATTTGATTACTAGAGCGATTGTTGTACTTATAATCATGATGAAGTTTCAAGTGATTTTGCTTTTACTTTTTCAATTTTTTATTTGATTTGCAAATTTCTTAGATTGCAAAATCTAGACATTTGCTTTTATGTCTCTTTTTCTTATTACAAGACAAAGTAGGAAAGTTCTATAGTTTTGGACCAAGATGAAGAAACTATGATTAATATTGGTTGCAGAAAAGTTGGTAACAGTTAATGACTGCAATTTTTTTGTGTCTTTCTTATAATTTCAACCTTTTAGTTCCTTTATTTTGTTGGCATTCTTCAGTTATTTTTGATAATTTAAATGCTTGATATGAGTCAAATTTAACCTTCATGCCTGTTTGGTATATCTAGTAAAAGGGAGATGTTTTGGATTATAATCCATTTTTTTAGTCAGTGTGTATAATTAAGTTGTTGCAGCTAATTAATCGATGTTTTACCTTTACTACAATAGTCCACATTGTGAAAAACTACATGACTCACCTTATCAATGCCAAAGTTCCTCTAATTCTAGGTACTTATTTGCCAAAAGTTTTACTAATTCTCTTTTTTGGTACAGGGGAAAGCATTTTTAGAATTTCTCTCTAGTTTTCATGTTCTCTTTTAACTGCATAGTTTTGCCTTGTTTATGTTGTATAGTTGTTTCTAATTGTTTACATATTCTTCTTGGTGACTTTACCATTTAACTTTAAGTATATTTAACATTTTGGTTTGTGAAGTTACTTTCCTATTCATTTCCTACATGAGTACTATGACGATCTAGTTTCTCCTAGTTTATAATATAATATGACACAAACATACCAGCATTTTCTCTTCCAGGTATTTGGGGAGGTAAGGGCAAGGGAAATCCTTTCAGACTGACTTAATTTTTTAGGCCATAGGAGTTGAACCAGTAATTATGTCTGTAGGGGAGCTAGAATCAGAAAGAGCTGGTAAGGTTCTAGTCTTTAGTTTAGAGCACAGGTTAAGGTTACATTTTCCCATGAATATCTGATGAGGATTTTGAAGTTCCTATTCCTCTTTTTCAAATTTCTTACTGAAGCTTTTTGATATGTTTTACTCTAATTTTGGTTGGAATGTGGCTTGGTATCTTTTTCTTGTATTCTTTAATTGGGTCTAATATGAGTTATCTAGCTTAAAAGAACATACGATTCGAATTGAACATGTTACTAAAAGAAACAGAAAAGGAAGCAAATGATAGAACTGGTTCCTTTCATTACTTATGTTTAAAATTTGAAGCAAATAGTTGTTAACTTGTGTACACTGTTCCTCTTCCTTTTAAAGGAGAACCAGGAAAATTGATTCGAGAACGATACAGATTGCTTCTCAAGTGGTTCAGAACCAAGTTAGAAGCTTTACCATTCTCATTTTTGGTATATCCATGCCTAGGATTTTGAATCTTATAGACTTATTGTGCCTTTTCTTTTTCAAAGATTATAAATGGTTGTTGCAATACCCAAATTTTTTAATTGTTTATCTAAAGGATAAGATTTTTCATATTCTGTTGTTTCTTATTGAGAAAACTGAATTAGTTTCTAACTTATTGGACATTTGATTTTTGGGTAGGATTTGATGTTGTTTACCATTTCGACTCTTTTCGATGTGCATTCCACTTCCATTCCCATAAATTAAATCAAGTCAAACAGATGATTGTGAACCAAATTTGGATAAAGTGTAGAAAGCACACTCATTTTTTTTATTTTTCATTGATAAGTTCTTACGATTTGTCAAACAAATTTAAGAATTTGCCTTCTCTAAAAAAAAGTTAGAATCTATCCTGTGCCTAGCCCTGGCCCTGGCCCTTAGGGGAAGGTGGTTTAATGTTTTGATTTATCTATGAAGCTGCTAAATGTCGGTTATGTGAAATTATTTTATCATCTATTTGAACAGCAAACAATGGAGGCTTTACTTGAATCAGACTATTCTCTCCTCAGGGAACAGCAAAAAAAGATGGCACTACATCTTTTTTTGATTCATTTATATTCTCTATCTTTTTTCGTTATTACGTTCAATATTGTCTTCATTTTTTCTTCTCGATTTTCTGGTTGAGGTTTCTTTAGTAACTCAAACTATGTATAATTTTCCTTTTGGGTTTGATTCGATTTGCTTATTTACTTGAGGATTTTCATTTTTTTAGGAATGAAGATTAAAACTGATACACCCATCGCAAAGAAGGCAAGCAAAGGTGTGATGGAGTTTCTGCTCATGAATCATCCGCTTGATTGTCCAATATATGATCAAGGTGGAAATGCGATCTTCAGGATCAACTTATGGCATTTGGATCTGATCATCTGTAACATCCCAGATCACCCGCTTACAGATATTGTCCGCTTTAGGCTTTGACCCAGCCAAACCCTCACGGTTTTGCTTTTCTCAAGGCCTTCTCAGGAGGTCACCCATCTTGGAACTACTCTCATCCAAGCACATTTAACCTCGGAGTTCCGATGGGATCCGGTGTATTAGGCCATGGAAAACGCATCTATAAGGGAGAGGTATCTGTACCCTTATAAGGCGTACTTCGTTCCCCTCTCTAACCAATGTGGGATCTCACACTCTCCACCCTCTTAGGGCCCTGCCCTTTTTAGGGTCCAGCCTAGTTGGCGCAACGGTTCGAGTACTGGCTTTGATACCACAATAATAGCCGAGATCACCCACTCACAGATATTGTCCACCTTGGGCCTTGGCCCAGCCAAGCCCTCACAGGTTTGCTTTTCCGAGGCCTTCCCAGGAGGTCACCCATCCTAGAACTACTCTTACTCAAGTACATTTAACCTCGGAGTTTCAATGGGATTTGGTGCATTAGGCTATGAAAAACGCATCTCTAAGGGGAGGCTTAGCCTCCTACCGATCCATCCGGCCTGAGTACTGGCTCTGATACCACTCTAACATCCCATATCACCCACTTACAGATATTGTCCGCTTTGGGCCTTGGCCCAGTCAAGCCCTCACGGTTTTGCTTTTTCCGAGGCCTTCCTAGGAGGTCACCCATCCTAGTACTACTTTCACCCAAGCACATTTAACTTCAGAGTTCCGACGGGATCCGGTGCATTAGATTATGGAAAACGCATCTGGAAGAGGAGGCCTAGCCTCCTGCCGGTCCAACCGGCCCGAGTACTAACTCTGATACCACTTGTAACATCCCAGATCACCCGCTTACAGATATTGTCCACTTTGGGCCTCAGCCCAGCCAAGCCCTCATGATTTTGCTTTTCCTGAGGCCTTCTTAGGAGGTCACCCATCTTAGAACTACTCTCACCCAAGTACATTTAACCTCGAAGTTCTGATAGGATCCGGTGCATTAGGCCATGGAAAACGCATCTGTAAGGGAGAGGTATCCGTACCCTTATAAGGGAATACTTTGTTCTCCTCTCCAATCGATGTGGGAACTCAAACTCTCCACATCGGTACGG
>JANIHZ010142528.1:0-10869 GCA_027478365.1 Erythroxylum rufum
CGGGAAGGTCCCGGCAACAAAAATTTTTGTTTTCCGCACCCCGTGTATATGATACATGGACCGGGATTTTCCTACATGAAGAGGGGATTGCAAAACACTGAAGAGCTGAAAAGCCAACTGTTTTGGCTTACGTAGCTGTAACCCAAAATGAATGGTCCCCTTAAGATATCGATAAACCCTTTTTACTTGCTGTAAATGGGTAACATTGGGAGCATGCATAAATTGAGCCAGTTTATTGACCGCAAACACCACGTCCGGTCTAGTATGAGTTACATATTGAAGACAATCGACCATCTGGTTATAAATCGAAACATCAGTCTGGGCTGTACCATCATCCAGAGACAATGGGGTTGAGAGGCATAAGGGTGTGGTCACTAGTCTAGCATCAGTCATACCAAAACGGTCCAGAATATCTCGAATATACTTGTGTTGAGAGAGAAATAAACCATCAGGTGTGGGAATAATTTCAATCCCCAAAAAATAAGATGGAAACCCCAATTGCTTTAGGGAGAAGGCCTTCAATAAAGCAGTAATAAACTGGGATAAGAACACCAACGAGCTTCTAGTCAAGAGTAAGTCATCAACATAAACCAGAAAATACGCTACAACCCCATTACAATTATAAGTGAAAAGAGAAGGATCACTGATGCTATTCCGAAATCCATAGGAGAGAATGAAACGTTTTAGCGATTCATACCAAGCTCTGGGTGCCTGGCGAAGACCATAGATGGTCTTGCGTAATTTACAAAGATAGTTTGGGTGATCTGGATGGATAAAACCCTGAGGCTGCTTCATATAAACATCTTCGGTTAAGGCTCCTTGTAAAAAAGCATTGTTGACATCCATTTGATGAATGGACCAATTGTGAGCTAGTGCAATTGTAAATATGACTTTAAGTGTTTGGGGTTTAATGACAGGTGCAAAGGTTTCATAGAAGTCCAAACCTGGAGTTTGAGTAAATCCTTTTGCAACTAACCTAGATTTGTACCGAGCTACAGAACCATCGGGGTGACGTTTGATCCTATACAGCCATTTGGTGCCAACAATATTGCAACCTTGAGGTGCCGGAACTAGATCCTAAGTATGGTTGTTAATGAGAGCATCAAATTCCTCATTCATTGAAGCTCGCCATAATGGATCCTTCATAGCTTGAGAAATATACGAGGGTTCAAGAGTAACTGATACTAACTTGATAAATCTTTTTAGGTTTATAAATATTATTCTTGACACGGGTTTGCATCGGATAACCATTTATGATGGCTGGGTGATTAGATGAACTCAATATGTGAGGAGGTAAAGTTTGTGTCGAGTCGGGGGGGGGGGGTGGTAGGTAAGGAGGCCGTGGGCAAAGACTGTACTGATACAACGTTGTCTGGTACAGAATGAGTGATATTACCTTCCATTTCCGTATTGACATGAGGTAGATGATCATGAGGCGGTGGAGGTGAGGTAGATGGCACAAGGGTATGGTTAAGGGAGCAAGACTGAACAAGATTGGACAGAATTGGTTGGGAAGTGAGAGATGGGTCCCGACGTGATGGAACAGTGGGCATAGACAGACTTACATCAAGGAATGGAAGTACTTGGGATGAAGTGGAAACAAATGGGAAGGTATTCGGAGATGGTGTGCAGCAAAGAGAAGCATAAGGAAAAATGTTATCATAGAAGGTAACATGTCAAGATATGTAGGTTTTATGGGTGAGAGGGTCGTAGCAATGATACATATATTGCGAGTTGGAATATCCAAGAAAGATGTATGGTGTAGATCGATTTTGTAATTTATGACTTGAGTAAGGCCTAAGCCATGGAAAACACAGACAGCCAAAGGAGTGCAGATGATGATAATTAGGGGGAGATTTGTGCAGTATCTCATAAGGGGAGTGCATGTTGAGGACTGGTGTGGGCAACCTATTTATAAGATAAACTGCGGTTTGAAAAGCATAAGACTAGAATGTGGACGGTAGGGTAGATTGATGAACGAGTGCTCGACTAGTGTCAACAATGTGACGATGGCTTCGTTCAGCTGTGCCATTTAACTCAGGCGTATGAGGAGGGGTAGTGAAATGCGTAATCCCATGTTGTCCTAAAAAATTTTTAAGTGCAACAAACTCCCCACCATTGTCACTGTATAGAGACGTAATATTGGTGTTAAAGAAAATTTCAATAAGAGATTTAAAACGTATAAAAATAGATAACACCTTAGATTTCTTACGAAAAGGATACAACTAAATGTATTTAGAAAAGCGATCAACAAACAAAAAATAATATCGAAACCCATCCTACAGATGGAAGAGGTGGTAGACCCCAAACATCACTAAACAATAGTTAAAGAGGACGACCACTGGTAAGGTGAGTATTAGAAAAAGACAACTTGTGGCTTTTGGAACAGGCACAAGACATACAAGGACTTGAAGAAGTAGGACGAATGTGAAGAAGAAAATGTTTATTAAGATGAATAATAGGTGTAGCTGGATGTCCTAGTATATGATGCCAGTTCCGAGTGCAGACAGGAGTAGCAACATTGGCAACATGGCGCTTCTTCGGAAAGGTAAGGTAATATAAATCATCAGTACAGTCACCGCGCATCAGCACCTCCTTGGTCCGAACATCCTTAACCTGAAAATGATTGGACAAAAATTTAATCGAGCCTAGGTTAACAGTGCATAGCTTAGAGACTGAAATTAAATTATGGGTAAGGGTGGGAACATGTAAAATATCGGGTAAGGATAATGTTGTAGTAGAAGTAGGGAGAGTGGTGATACCAGTATGGGTAATAGGTAATTCAGTACCATTACCTACTACCAGTTGATCAGAGCCATCATATGGAGAGGCAAGGTAAAGATTATGAAGATCGTTAGTGATGTGATGGGAGGTACCAAAATCAACTATCCATTTATCAGAAGGAAGCTTAGCCGTTTTGTGTGTGTGATGTGCTGAAGGATGTCGATTTTGAGGCTGATCGTGAAGTTTGAAGCAGCGTCGGGCCGTATGTCTCGGTTTCTCACAGTATTGAAAAATAATAGAAAAATAAGTATCACCATTAGGTGGAGCCTGTAATGAAGGCGGTGAGACAACAAAACTAGAAGACATGCCAGAAGGTCCAGAAGACATGCCAGAAGGTCGAGTTCGGTGTCGTTGGTGAGATGATTGAGTGGATTGTTATCCCTGCTTTGGGATGCAATGTCGTTGTGAGTGCCAGTTGGTGCGATATCTAAGCAACACTGTAGCAGGTGTAGAGTCTGAACGAGCTATCCGTGTGAGGTAAGCTTCATGATTTAGAAGTTTTTCGTGAAGTTCCTCAAACGAAATGGGAGTATCACGTGCTCTAATGGCCGCAACAATCTCCTTGAAGTCAGAGCCAACACCATTGAGCACATGGATAATGAGGTATGCATCATCTAGAGGACTACCAATAATGGCTAACTCATTAGCCATACTTTTAATCAGATGTAAGAAAACAGCCACAGGTTGGTCACCCTTTTCCATGCACGTGAGTTTTCTTTTAGAGAGAAAATGCGAGAGTGAGAGCTACTCGTATAGGTGGTGGCAAGGACATCCCATGCCTGTCGGGATGTGGTAACTGATCCTAGTAACGTGATAATATTTTCAGCAATAGAGGATAGAATGGCAGCAATAAGGAGTTGATCTTGTCGAATCCAGTAAGTATATCCAGGATCAGTGACTAGAGGACACGGTAAAGATCCATCCGTGTAACCTTGGAGTTTGTAGCCAATAAGGAGGGTAGTCATCTGCACTCTTCAGGCTGGATAGTTTGCACCATTGAGTTTAATGGAGGCAGTATTCAAAACAATGAGTGAGGAGTTGTGGAAGGGAATCACATTTGCAGGACTGGTGATGCCAGAAGTTTCTTCGAGAGTGGTCATAATGTAGAGCAAAGAGTACAAGGAAAGAGACATACAAACAGAGTGTTGAAAAAAATCTGCCGTTAGGCTTGGAGAGGCTCTGATAGCATATAAAGAATAATCGAGACAATGAAATGATAAGAATGTTCTCTCTCTCTGTATTCATTTATTCTCCTTACTGAGTATATATATATATATACAGAAGACTTATGTACATCAGCTAAAGGTTATTAATTACATAATAAGAAGTTGGTATATGGTAACTGTAAGTTGATAAACACTATTGGATCCCGTTTCCGGAACCCAACCCTTGCTCTTACTCTGATACCATATATGTTGGACACTAATTTCGGAACCCAACTTTTGTGGACTCATACACGTGTTAGATCCCGCTTGATTCCGGAATCTAACTCTTGCTTTGATACCAAACCTCTTGCGGAATCATTCGTCTGTTGGATCCCGCTAGCTTCTGGAGTCCAACACTTGCTCTAATACCAACTCTATTAGATCTCGCTTACTTCCGGAATCCAACTCTTGCTAAATCATAAAACCTTGAGCGTGGTTCCTTATAATCTCTTTAAACATCATCGATTCAAATTCTTGCTCAGAGCATCATAAAAATTTGCTCACAATTTTGTTGAAAGGCGTACCCATACAAAACAGTCACTATGCTCAACCTCATTTCTCCTGTTAGCGAACAAAATTTTTAAATCTTAAAATATTAATTTCAATTTGACTTCTTCATAGAAATTATAGCTCTATGTCTCTAGTTTATTTTGAAACAAGATTCACCAGAATCGGAGCTCTATAACTCAATATATGCTTAAAAAGTCTAAGAGTGTTCATACTTTAATCACGCTCTCCTAACCGACCTCTCACTTGATCTAATGCAAAATTTCTCAACACAAATTCAAATGATACAAATTTTCATGAAGAGATAGATACATGTCTTAGGAATCCATTTCTTTAAGAATCACTTCATTTCGAGGTCGGATGAGGGAGTTATGACCAAAAGAATAGAACATGCTTATACCCTAAATCAAATTGAACCTATCTTGGTGCGATTGGATAACTTTCACCAAAAACGTCTGATTTGTTTTGTTCTAGGACCATTGGAACGCATACTTCAAGAGCTAAAACTTTCATGAAGATCAAAAAGTCTGATTCTGCCTCTAATAGTGTCCAAAATAACAATCTTTCCCGTGAATGTCCGTTAAACGGACATCCATGTCCGTTTAAAGGAGGCCAAAATGGCCCGAGAAAGTCCGTTAAACGGATATCCATATCCGTTTAACGGACATAGACTGGGCAAGGGGTGTTTTTACACTCGAGAAGGTCCGTTTAACAGACCTTATGTCCGTTAAACGGACATGGGGGTTCCCCAAAGTCCCCCAATGCCCCTCCAAAGCTTCCCACAACCAACCTAACACCATATACACTTATAATCTTCCCAAAATTCAACTCTTCTAGTGCAAAAACACTTCATAACAACTCAAACACCAAATTTATCTCATTAATCTCTCACTTCTGAATTCATTTGGTTCATCAAAACCACAAATTCCAATCATTCATCAAAGTTATCACATACACAACTCCTATGCAACATCATAACTTGTAACAATCATAACTTTTCATTCCGATGTCCAAAAATCGCAAAATTTATAGCGTCGGAAAGATAAAAGGGTTATCTACAACTTCTAAGAAGACCATTTTGGCTAATTTCATCTAAATCAATGCAGTTTTTCATTGGAATTCAGAATATCAATCTTATCCCTGTTAAAACTTGCAAAACCTTCCTAATTTTACTTCCTCAAATACAACATCATTCTTATCCATTCAAATACCAATTGGAGTTCATCAATTCATCAACTTCAATTTATTAAAAAACCTCTCATGATTATCATCATAACATTCTTGTCTTTCTTGTCCATATTGCCTCACTTATATATATATATATTGATTCATATGCAAAGTTCATCAACTCACATGGATCACTTCTTCAATTATATCTAATTTCAACTGAATATCATTCATATTTCAAATCCATACACATATCCATATTTGACAATCATCCATACATAAATTCATATTCCATTATCATCATACACAATTCCATATTTCATTAACATCATAAATTAGGAGTTTACAACTTCAATGGCATTTCCAAGCCACAATACAATATCAATATCCATATCCAATATATAAAACATGCAAAACCCAAAATTTCTTAAAATACACTTGAAGCCTTGTTTTACATCAATTATTCCAAAACCAAACAAATATGCAAATCCAGATTTATGCCTTGATTCACTTTCACTTGGTCTTTTGCTCAATACCTGGAGATGGGGATAGAGAGGGGGTGAGCTCGAAAGCTCGTCGAAACATGCTTATAACAAATAACAAGCAGAACTGTTCAAAAGGTTCATTGTTATAAAAATGCTTATTGAATCATAAAACTCATTTTTTCTCAAAATGCTTGTCAAGTAATCAAACTCATAACAACACAATTTATGCAATTGTCAACTTGTTCATGAATCACAAACACATAAGCACATCAGAAATAGTTCAAGTGGTCTGTAACATAATGTACTACACATTTCCCTTAAGGGTCCTGTGTAGCCGTGAACAGAACGTACTAGCGTAATCCCACAAAATGGTTTTGCGTAGACGTGAAGGAGTCCGTGAAGGAGCTCCATGCCACTAGCAGGCAGGCGGGTGAAGCCTTTAGACAAGTGCACTTGACATACAGAATGGACCAATCCAAACTCACATAACATGTAATTCATTACTTGAAAACAGATTTGCCCAAAATGGCAATATTTCAGAAACTTGTTTTTCTTGAACATGTAATTTTTCGAAAATCTTTTCATGTAGCAATTCATAATTCATCAACCAAATTCACATAGCAATTTCTCAAATCATTCAAGAGCAATGAATGCAACAATTGTAGCAATTTCTCACATCAATCACAAATAATAAAAGCAACATTTAAGAAGCCATTGAAATCATTTATTTTCTTGATTCAAAAGAAAACATTTATGGCTCATTACTTAAATTATAAACATGAAAACTCACATAACATATATTTCAAAACTTGTTGCCTAAAATGGCACTTTTCGAAAAAACTTGATTTCATATAGTTGATATATTTCGAAAACCATTTCCGAAAACATGATTTCATAAACATGCATTCTTTTCAAAAGAAATATTTTTCATAAATCATCACACAATTCACATATCAACATGTAGCTATTTCTCAATTCATTCAAGGCACAATTTATGCAACAATTATGATGCAATTTAAATCATTAAATTTTCTTGCTTTAAAGAAAACATTTATAGCTCATTAATTCTATTATAAACATGAAACCCACTTTAATTCCTTGCTTGAAACTTGACTCAAATTGCCTCCCCTTGTTCTTCATTCCTCTTGCCTCTCTTAATCTCCTTCATTCATGGAAAAATTCTCAAATCAAAAGGAGTTCAAAATTGGACAACCCATAACATATAATCACCAAAATTGGTCTTAAAAAACTTAAACCTATACCATTCTTAAGCTATCTAAACCATAACCCTTTCAAAATTCCAACAAATCACAAAAGCCCTTACCTTGATCCTTCACCAAATGAGGAGTTTCTTGACTCATATGGAAGCTCTTGTCCTCCTCTTCCTTTTTCCTAGCATTTTCTTTCTTCTTTCTCCTCTTCTCCACCGACTCTCTCCTTCTCTTCTCTCTTTTCTTGTTCTTTTCCTTCCAATTTTGTGCTTCTCCTTCCTTAAAATGATAACCTACACTTCTATTTACAATAATGCCATTAATGAGTCAACAATGACCATTTTGCCCTTCCTTATAAGCCTTGCAACTTAAAAGCTTAAGTGGTCTTCCTAAAATGCCCTCATGCAATCTTACCACCTTAATTCAATTTAACCCAAGTCATATGGTCTTACTCACATTAACATGCTAATTAATCACATTGACATGCTAATTAATTCCACAAAAATACTCTGTTAAGACCTCAAAATTTATTTAAATCATGCTTAACTCCTTCCAAAAATGAACACCTTTTCTAATCATGCAATTGAAGGAATTTGCTTGCACTTCTTTTTAGAGAAATGTTCCCCATTGTCTTAATTTTCTAATGACATCAAAATCATTCAATTTAGTTTAGTATTCTGACAGTTATACATCAAACATTTCGGACTGTTCTTATATTGAAACAATATTCTGTGCTCAAATTCCATATGAAAATTGATACTCTTAGAGACTGAATCAAAACTCGATTTCATAAGACAATTTGTATCCTTATCTCTCTAGTTTAATACAAATAAAAAATCGTCTCATTTGGGTAACTAGAGCAAAAGTTATGGCTAAAACACCAAAAAATACTCAATGAACATATACATTTTCCAGCTTTTTAACTTCCAACATTTCACATATAACCCATCTTGTATCTAAACCATCTTTTCTATTTCATTTCAAATTCAAGAATTCTCCTTTTCTTTGCATGAACAATCGCTAACAATTCCTCATTTAACAGTTCTAGCCCCCAAGAAAAGTTCGAGGTCCAACATAGGATGACATAAATCTTTCAGATTTAGGTCAAACCTAATAGAGAGACTCATAATTTAGTAACGCAATCTTATAAACTTTAACCTGAGTAATTCGGTTGGAAACCTTAGGATTAGTTGTTAGTAAACTCAAGGTTAGTTATTAGTATACCATAGCAGTCTCCACGGTCCAATACATCAATAAACACAATTGCATGATAAAAGATCAATCTGTTAAAGGTTTAGGGGGATTCGAACCTAGATATTAATTTACGATAACGACAGTTTTCTAAGTGAATTACACTATATCTAGGTTCATTATTGTTTCCTATTTTATTTTATAGCTTACTGTTATTTCCTTTAATTAGAAATCTAAAATCAATCCTTTGGCTAGATAATAGGAGAAGGAAAATTACTAGTATTCATTGTCTTCGTGGGATGAACCCGTACTTGCCAGTACTAACTACAGCTACACTGTGCACTTGCAATTTTTACAATATTGACTGTCAAAATAAGTCAATCATCTCCTAACCATAAGAAGATTCTCATAGATTCTTAGAAAAAATTATATATATAAGATGACCAGCATACGAGAGGATTTTGACGCCAGTGCCTAATTTTTCTTTGATACATAAAAATGGCTCTTACCCTTGTTGATAATAAGTCAAGAGAATTCACTAAAAGTTATGAAAGTTATCATTTAGTAGCTCACATATTCATTGATTTTTCACTAATTTGCAACTCTTTATCTAGTTTGATTATAAACAAAAAATGTCTTCATTTATCAAACTCCGGACAAAAGAGCAAATCATTAGTAAATCATAGGCTAAAAATTCTTCGCTTCTTGCATTTGTTGTAAAACTTGAAGTTTCCTTCTTTCCTCCAATTCTTGCATTTGTTAAGGAAAGATTGTTAAATCAAGTAGATCTGTTCATATGATTTTAATAATTGCAAAATATTGAACAACTAATGAACTTTGATTTATGTATGATAAGTACCAAAATTACAGACAAGAGCATGATTAGGTATGATTGTATTCACTTATGGAAAAAATAACAAATTTAACGCTTTCAATGAAAATAAAAAAGTTGATTTAACTTTTAATTATGATATAATGTTCATAATTAATAATTTTTGAAGTAAAATTGTAGATATCTTAAGTTTAAAGTTGAGAGCCCCAACACAGCATTTTAAAATTGTAGACCCTTATTGATCATTTTATCAAAGATAGAAATGGATTTCAGTAACATAATCTTGATGCAACAATAAGAATATTGCAAAACATGTGTAGAACAGGCTCACAAAGGATACCTGCCATACACCATGAAGGGATTATTTAGTAAGTGGGATCAACAAGGGCTGCTTTCATTAATATTGTTTGACAATCTTGGCTTTCTCAATTATGAATCTGCCTTCTTTGAACATCTGTTTGGGATTATAGGCCTTCACATACATCCAGCCTAACTCTTCGCCACAATTGCTGCAGTATGTTTTGGAGATTGTGAATAGCCCAGTAATCAGCTGTTTGTCTTCCTTCTTTCCCAGCATTGCATTCATCACATGAGAGAACATATATGCCTGCCCCGATTTTGCCTAACAATTTACGGTATTCATCATTAACAACAATCTTTAAGAAATTTTCCTACCCACTTAGAATGAATCTTGCATTAAAAGATGAGAAATGTTAATTCTATACGTCTACAGGTTAAAAAAAAAAAAAACGAATAATTATATATATTATGGCATAACAATTTTCAGAAACAAAAATAGAATGTTGCTTTTTTTAATGAATAATTTTTGTATCCTGTTGTTATTTGCGTCCATAAAACTGAAATTCTTCCCCTATCTTGAGTATTCACGCCTTCAGAATGACCTTCATTTAAAAGGTGGATGAATTCAACACTTTTACTAACTTCAAAAATTACGATATCCCAATTTAAAATAATTTACTATCAAAAGTATATTTATTTTATAAATTACAAAACAGGAGATATTCTAGAAATATATCAGAATAAGGACAGCGAGCGATCTTACTAAAGCGAAATGAATCCGGCAACTAAATGGGAGGAAATCAGACAAAACAAAAGAAGCATCGAAGAGTTTGGGCAGTGCGTATATAATTGAATGAAGTCGATCTATAAATATATATATATATGATATTAGTAATCACCATAAAAGCTTTAGAAAGAAGATCGCTCCTGAAGGCCAGTGGATTCCGACAGTTCTTGCAGCTGTACAAGGGATCGCCTCCAGCATCTTCCGCCATGTATGTATGTATGTTCTAACCAAGGCTTAATGTACCGTGAAATGATTGCGTATCATATACAACGCAATGGAGTTGTGATTGGATATAGAACACGTATCTGCAAAATTTTAATTGGTTAACATGTATTCGGCGGATTTGACTTATGAGACACAATTTCTGCCTCTTCATGCCAAACTTTCAATTAATTCCTTA
>JANIHZ010142544.1:0-10867 GCA_027478365.1 Erythroxylum rufum
GGATTAACGAAAAAGTTGATCACAATTCAACCCCCCTTCTTGTGCATCTATACTTCATTATTAAGTGTTGTACTAACATGTGATTCACTTCATTTCTCACAGATTTTTCTTGCTCTTCCCCATTTATAAGTATGATAGCCTCATATTGCTCTCGTTGATGTAATTCCATATTGCTCAGAGAGTCTTCTATGCTTCTCTTACAAAATTCATTGGAAAGCTATCTCACTTAAATCTCCAAGTTATGAATAGAAGAGGCATGATTTTTCGTTACTTGATCAAATTGCTCTTCCAGTCTCTTCTGGGTCTCTTCCATGTTTGTTAGCTTTTCCTTGATTTTGTCCAATTTGGAATCCCATGAACTGGACTCATCTTGTTGAAATCCTAATAGGGCTTGATGTCCCATGTGAGTACTTACATTATTATATCAATAGAAATTTGGGTGGGACGAAGTGTACGTGTTCATATAAGGATGATGATTTCTCCAACTAAATTGGGGCTCATTGAAATCTGCAAGAGTCCTTTGCTCCCTATAATATACATCCTCCATGATCACTCTTTTTAGTTTTTCTTACCATTCAACTCTTGAGATTCCCTATTATTGTCTGGTGATATCCAAGTTGATGTGTCATATAGTTTATGCCCAATCTTTTTAACACAAAAGAAGGTGAAAAAGCCTTAGACTATAAGAATTAAAGTAATCTACGTCTCCTCAACAATGACGCCAAAAACTTGATCGTGTCATTTGAGCTTTAAAATTTATAAGTCGTCAAATACCGCAAGTGCATGGGTTGCGATTGTAGTATAAGAGGGGTCGATCCCAAAAGGAGGGGGACAAATCTAATCCTAAAATCTAAGGCCAATAATAAATGAAACTCAAAATAAACAATGCAATGGAAAGTAATCACGAGAATTGAATTCAACTACTTAAGTTAGAAACTAAACGCAAAGGAATTAACAATTGAGCAATATGTAATCACAATATAAATCAACCTATGGAATTTACCAATTTATAAGAAAGGGGATTTTACTTATCATTAATGCTAACCTAGCCAATTATGTGTCAATGGAGTGTCGATTCTAGACTATCCTAGGGCTGATTACTCTCTCTCGAGTTATAACCATTAACCCCTAAATTATAATTCCTAATCAGATTATGAAATTTGCAATATCTCAATTCATAAATTATCCAAAACCTAATTAGATCTGAAGCACTCTGATATGTGTTTAATTGTTGATATTTTTAATCATTTACACTTAGCAATTATTGACATAAAAATGCTTAAGATACTCACTTTAATTCGTATATAATTTTAGGTACAATTTGGAAGCAAAGGAATTAAAGTGAGCCGAAAGCACAACATTTTGGTCATTTTCCGAAGATCTACTTTTTCTTGTCTTCATGGAGCAAGAAGAAGAAAAGAAAAAAAAATAGAAAGGCAAGAAAAATCAAAATAGGAGAAATTAAAAGTGCTTGCTATAAAAAAAGAAAGAAAACAAAAAAGGTTTGGTGGCTGCATTTCACGCAACGCATGTGTTAACGCTACGTGAAACGCAATGTTACGTAGGCACAGGCACTTAGAGGAGAGGCAAGTGTGAGTTTAGCTGCGAATAGGCGCAGGCGCAAGACAGAATAGGGAGGCGCAAACAGTAGCGCTAGAGAGGAATTAACGTAACAGGCGCAACATCAACAAAGGAACAGCGCAAACGTGGACGAACAAGCGCAGTAAGGGAGCAGAATAGCGAATGCACAATGGAGATTAAGCCTGCGTCTGTGAGAAGAAATCAAAGGAATTTTTCGCTAGGCATGAAGATGGGGGCCTGAAGCAATTTTTCGGAAAATACCTATGAAGGGCTAAACGTCCCGACGTTGGTTCAGAGATAACATCGATGCCGATGACCCGGGTTAAGTAATTTTATTATTATTTTGTTGTTTATTTCTCTCATTAGAAATTGATTGTGTTATCCTATTTTAATTAATTTGGGTATTGTGTATGGATAATCAAATTTTCGTTATTATTCGGTTATTTGTATATGAACCCTTTGGGTATTTTAAATTGATGATTTTAAAACATTCATTGAATCGCTAATTTCAAACCCATTGCCAGAATTTCGATATAATTTGTAATTATTATGTTGAAATTCACGTGTAGCGACTAATGATTCGTAATCATTAGGGAAAACATAATCTAGGTTAAATGACGCATCGTAGGTGGTTGTTGCCTTGATTAATCAGTTTTTCTAATTCGTAATGCTAATGTCTAATTAAATCTAGAGATCGTATCCTAGGTTGTTAGGGGGTTAGGTTTAATTAACGATCGTATCTTGATTAAACAAAACCTAAGGGAAAACTTGGGTTAATTATTAACTCACGATTAATAGTTGCTAGGAGAGGTTAAAGAATAACAAATTAATAAAATATGCTTAGTCAGGGTGTAGGCCGAAATTGAATCGAAGAACCGGGTCCCTACCGAATTCCCCACCTTTTTCATTTTTTTTGCGTGTTTTCTTTAATTTGTTTTTATTAGTTAGTTTTATTTTTATTTTTCTCATTCCAAAAAATCCCTTTTTTTCCTAAACACCGGTTAATTTCATTTCTTAAACTTCACACACACTCTCTGTGGGATCGACCTACACTCACCACTGATATAGTAGTAGTCTAGTTATTTTATTTTGACTAGCGTAACGACGCATGGTGAAATTTTGGCTCCGTTGTTGGAGAGTTCGATGTTTTAGTTTTAGTTTATGATTTAATTGGCGTTTTGTATATATTTTTTCATGATTAATTTATTTTCTGTTATTTGGTGATCTTTTCATTTTTTTATTTTGTGTTTAAAAAAAATCGATATGGACGGAAGACATTTCTTTTATAGTTCATATTCTCAATCCTATAACAATGTTTGGATTGATCAACCTTAACTTTTGTTATGGATGGGATAATCATCAGAATTACTTCCATGATAGTTTGCAGGACACATAACAACTCTCATGCAGACCAGAAGCTTCCTATCACAACTCCAGACCATTTCTGGAAGAGTTGATGTTACAATTGTAGGAGAATACTTTACAATTCTAGAAGGATGGAGGGCAATCTCCAACAAACACATGTTCTAGTGCCCAAGATCCGGAGAACCAACATAATTCAGTTTCATATTTAGAAGAACTTGTTAATAATATGGCTGCTAACAATTTACAATTTCTACAGGATATGCAGCAATTTCAAAAAAAAATGTAAGAATTCCAATAAGAGACAAAAGCACACCAATAGAGGATGGAAAACCTAATGAGTCAGATGGCAATAAGCCTTGATCACCTAGAATCGCAACAAGAAGAGGCACAGCCGTATCAACCTGAGGTGTATCCAATTGAAGTCTGTGCAGAAAATTTGCAAAGTGATGAGGAGCTTGAGAATTTTGAGGTCAACCCTTAACGAATTGTTTGTGTCGAAGAAGTGGAGAAGGAGCTCGAAGCCACAAAGGACATATCTTTTAGCTCGGAGGTAAGTACTGAGTCTATAATTATTTTTGAAACTAACTCTTTACCTTTACATAACAGATTAGATGAGTTAAATGATAAAGAAAAAGGTGAAGAGACATTCAAAATATCTCTAGAGTGTATGGACTCAGTCGGGATTGAGCATCTGAGGATAGGGAAGATGCTAAATGAGGATGATGATCAACTAAGGCCCTATCTAGAACTACCTCACGTGAAGGAGCCACAGGTGACACCTGAAGATCACAATTTTGTCACTTGAGAAGAAGGAGTCGAGTTAGTGACCCTAAACAAAGGCGCTTCTTAGGAGGCAACCTAAGGGAAGTAAATTTCTTTTCCTTTACATTTCCACATTACTTTTTTTTATGCACGTGTGTTTTTGAATTTGTCTATTTTACTTATTTTTAAGTTTTCAATCAAAATGAGAGAAAGAATAAAACAAATGAAATAAACATTTTCTTGTTTTCTATTTCTTCTAGGATTATATAATCATGATTAGTGTGTGTTTTGACTAGAGAATTTCATAGCAACTTTAGCATGTACTTTTCCTCTTGTGATTGGTCAATATGCATTATCTTCGGGAGAGTAGTGACTAGTGGTAGACAAAGCCGATGAGATTTTGAGCCTTATTTGACTGACACATCCATATCAGTCTCATTTCCTTTTGATAATGTGTGACATTCATGACATGTACATCCCAAATTTGCATTGATTTTCTATTCGAGACCACATTTTTATCACATGCATTAACATAGATATGATTAGACATTCTTTGTTCTTCATAAACAACATTAGCCAAATAACCTATCCTGTTGACATGATTTTTCCCTTGATAAACCCCTTTGGGCTTTATCCTTTCTTTTTGTATAAACCACATTTTATGCTTTTAAACTTAACCAAATGTCCTACCTAAGTCATAAGGCTAGTGGAACATTTGTGATAGTTGAGTTTGTGGATATACAAAATTCTAAGTATGGGGGTGTACATATGTGAGGGTTGGTTATAATCTTGGGATGTTATTTTATATCTTATCATTGAAATTCCCATGTTTGATGTAGTTTACTTTAATTTTTACAAGGAAAAGAAAGAAAAAAAAGAAGAGAAGAAAAAAATAAAAAAGAAAAAAAGAAAATAAAAAAGAAAGAAAAAAGAAAAGAAAAAGAAAGAAAAAAATTTGATTAAAATAAATGTATCAAGGAAGAATTACTTATGTGTTGAAAAGTTGTTTATGGTTTATGCATCTTCCTAGAGTTGTAATGGATGTTTTATTTGAGTATGTTGGATATGAGGTAGAGGTTGGCTTGGAATGTTCACTCTTGTGATTTCATTGGCATAAATTATATGAGTGATTCATTCAGATTGATATATGCTTCATGTGGTTGTGTATGAGAGCTTAATGAAATTGTGAAATATAAATGTTGCATTCGTCATAGCTGACGGTACCCAGTTTTTGATGAGTGTTGCTTTGCTTTACTAGCTTTGATGACTTTCATGCTACTTGACCTAAGTACACCATACCTTACCTTTGCCCACATTACTACCTTGATAAGTCCTTTGATTCATGATTTTGCATGTGAACATTAGTGGTGGAGAAATGAAATGATATGCAAAGTTGTAGATTGTCATGATCATAAATGGTGTTGAATGTACACATGGATATATTTTAATTAAACACATTTTCTGAGTCTACCATTAGATTACTCAGTTTTTGAAGATATTGAATGTTGATTGATCATGAGTAAATGCTTGGAATGTTGATTTCTTGCTATGATTTTTGAAAGTCACTTATCTTTGTTTATGATTATATAGTCTTGAAAAAATATGGAAATTGAGTGAATGTTTTGGGTCAATGAGCTTAATTTTGATGTTTTGCCCGAGGACGGTCAAAAGTTAAGTGTGGGAGAATTTGATATGTGTTTAATTGTTGATATATTTAATCATTTACACTTAGCGATTAATGTTACAAAAATGCTTAAGATACTTACTTTAATTCATATGTAATTTTAGGTACAATTTGGAAGCAAAGAAATTAAAGTGAGTCAAAAACACCCCATCTAGGACATTTTCCGAAGATCAATACTTGTTTATCTTCATAGAGTGAACCAAAAAAATTAAAAGACGAAAAATGGAAGACAAAGAAGAAGAAAAATGTTGCGTTGAAGCAGCGTTAACGCTGCGTGAAAACACATATGCTGCATTTGAGGAGCAGCATAACAAGGTTTTAAAGAGGAGCAAAACTTAAATTGTTGCATCAAGGGAACATGGGAGCGCAACAGGAACAAGCAGCAAACAGTGGAAGCTACAGCTACAACGCAGAGGAGCTGCATGCGTGAAACAACGAGAGCTGCGCCTGCGCTTGCGGCTTATGGCTGTTGTGGCTTGGAGCAACTGCGGCTTGTGGTTGGAGCAGGCGTGGGTTACGGCTCGGTGAGGCTTGCGTGGAGAAGTGCGTGCACAGTGGGGTGGACAATAAATCTAAAGGTTTATTCGTCAAATCGATGAGCAGTGAAAGAAGCTTGGGGTAGTGAAGAGAAGTCAAGGGAGTTTTGGCTAGAGATTAAGATGGGGGCCGAAGCATTTTTCCAGGAAAGACCTATGAAGATCTAGGTTAAGTATTTTTTTCGAAGGTGACATCGATGCCGACGACCCGGGTTAAGTATTTTTTTTATTATTTTGTTATTTCTTTCTCTCATTAGGAATTGATTGTATTATCCTATATTAATTGATTTGGGTTGTGTATGGATAATTAGATTTTCATTATTATTCGGTTATTTGTGTATGAACCAATTGGGTATTGTGATTTGATGATTTTAATGCATTCATTGAATCGTTAATTTCAAACCCATTGCTAGAATTTCGATATAATCCATAATTGTTATGTTGAAATCCATGTGTAGTGACTAATGATTCGTAATCATTAGGGATAACAAAACCTAGGCTAAATGACGCATCATATGTGGTTGTTGCCTTGATTAATTTGTTTTCCTAATTCGTAATGCTACTTGAATTCTTTTGATTTAGGATTTTTGTCAATGTTGAAGAAAATCAAGAAGGACAAGAGGTGCAAGAGGAGAGGCATTTTTGAGCAAGCCATAATCAAGAAATTCAAGGTGGATTACATTTTTATGATTTAGTAATAAGCCATTCATGTCTCTTTCAAGAAGTGGAAATAAATGAGTTTAAACTACTTTTAACTGTGCACGTATTGTTCTTGAGTGTTTTGAGAATCTGTTGCGTATTTGTGTACTATGAAAATTATTTTAAGAAGGTATCAAGCCTAAGAAAACAAGTTTCTAAAGTATGCCTCTTTGGGCATTATGTTTTACAAGTCATGAAATACATGTTATGTGGGTTTGCTGTGGTCCCCTAAGTTAAGTCAAGTGCACTTTGACAAAAAGGGTTCTCCCGCCTGCCCGCTAGTGGCATGGAGCTCCTTCATGGACTCCCATAAGTTCATAGATACGCAAGACCATTATGTGGAAATGCGTAGTACGTTCTGTTTTGGATCCACCGGAACCAAATTTGATGTACCTATGTGTTCCTGATATGTTAAAAATAATGATGTACACATGTTATGCATTCATCTAAGTTTTACAATGAAAATGATTACTGCAATGATTTTTCTTATTACCGATTGTAAAATTGTTACCCACGAGCTTTAAGCTCACCCCCACTTTCCTCCCCATAAGAAGGTGATGAGCAAGAGATTTGAGTAGTCAAGGGCCAAGGCATCACTCCACTTTTGAAATG
This sequence comes from Erythroxylum rufum, assembly GCA_027478365.1. Lineage (NCBI taxonomy): Eukaryota > Viridiplantae > Streptophyta > Magnoliopsida > Malpighiales > Erythroxylaceae > Erythroxylum > Erythroxylum rufum. The sequence goes on from JANIHZ010142544.1 coordinate 7,240, forward strand.
TTCTTGTATTTTAAGCTAATCTTGTAAACCAAGGCTTTAGTTGCATTTTGAGCAATTTATTGTTCATGTATCTTTTGTATTTTGGGATTTCTTTTCAAACATTGATGTATTGGGGGCTTGAAATGTCCACTAAAGCTTTGTAAAACTATGATCTCTTGATGTAAATGGTTTATGTTTTTGTTTTCTCCCATGATTCTCAAGGTTTCATAAAGGGAAAATTCGTATACTGACTTCAGGGAAATTTTTGGGTTGATTCGGGCTGATTTAGGCAAAGTTATCTTCTAGAAAGTTGTAGGTCTTTCTTTTATCTTTCCAACGGTATATAGCATGAAAATTTTAGGCATCTAAGTCGAAAGTTATGGTCCTTAGGAGTGTAGTTTTCCTTCAGTCTTAGTTTGCATTGTCTTAGTTTGCATCGTCTTAGTTTGCATCGTCTTAGTTTTGCTTCAGTCTTAGTTTGCATTGTCTTAGTTTGGATCGTCTTAGTTTGCAACGTCTTAGTTTTGTTTCAGTCTTAGTTTGCATCGTCTTAGTTTGGATCGTCTTAGTTTACATCGTCTTAGTTTGCATTGTCTTAGTTTTTCTTCAGTCTTAGTTTGGATCATCTTAGTTTGGTTTGTCTTAGTTTGCATCGTCTTAGTTTGTATCGTCTTAGTTTGCATCGTCTTAGTTTTGCTTCAGTCTTAGTTTGCATCATCTTAGTTTGCATCGTCTTACTTTTGTGCATCTTCTTATGCACTGTTCATCTTATATCTTCTATTCCATTTTTGATCCTTTTAGAGGCTGAATCTCGCTTTGAGTTCTTCATAAAAGTTGTGGATCTCGAAGTCATCTTTCAAACCATCTAAACACAAAATCAATCCGACATCTATAGCAAAAGTTATGGTAATGGCGCCAAGACATGTACAATATAAGCAAGGACAAAATCTTGTTGGATTCTTTTAGCCATAACTTCTTCACCCGACCTCCAAAGGAAGTGATTCTTCAAGCAATGGATTCCTAACATGTTTTTTCTACCTTTCCATACAAATTTTTATCCTTTAGTCTTGAATTTCAAAAGATTGATAAAAAGAAAGTGAGGGGTCTATTTAATGACCCTATAAAGAAACCCGCTTATGCTTTTTGACTTCGAATCAGATAGTTGGACTTCGGGAATAGGGTGAAACATCCAGTGTTGCTTCACCATCTACTCCACCTTTGTCATCCAATGTTGTTTTATCATCTACTCTACCTCTTAGTCCCCTACTCTCCAATCCTTTAGCAAAATTAATAGCCAACCAGCAGAGAAGCTGGAAGCAAGTTGTGGGTAAGTAACAAGTATCTAACCTATCCTTTACACCTCCTAAAGAGATAAAAGGGAATCTCATAGTCAACCCTAAAATAATTATCTTAAAAGAAGGAACTAGAAGTTAGGAAGCCACTCTTGTTGGTTTTTTCTTTGATCGAGGCCTCCATTTCAAGTCATCAATCAATGAGGTTTGTAGAATTGGAAGAATAAAGGTTTAGTGGATGTTCTCTTAATCGAAGACAATCTTATTCTATTTACATTCACTTCAACTTCACTAGCTAATAAGATGCTTGATGATGAACCATGGCACATAGGGAATCAATCCCTTTTCTTGCAAGCTTGACATCCAAGTTTGAACTTGGAAAATATCAAAATTTAAAGTTTCCCTCTTTGGATTAACTTTCATAGAATACCTCTTGTGCTTCATTGGAAAGCCCCTTTGTATAGATGAAAACACTACTAAGAAGAGGAGAATCGAGTATGCTCGAATATGTGTTATTGTGGAAATGTTCAAGGAGCTGCTAACCGAAGTTCCTATTATGAGGTTGGGTGCAGGTAACAAGCCTTATAAAGATAGTGTTGCAATTTCCTATCAATGGACACCCCCTAACAAGTCGTATAGAAAGGTATGGAAAGCTATAGGTTGTCTCTTCAAATCTGGAACTTATCATGAATTGATGAATTTTGAATATACAGATGAAATACTAGCTGTTATCACAACAATGTTTGTATGATAATGTAACTTCGATGACTACCGATGATTCCCCAGTCACTAATGGTGTATGTACCATCGAATAGGCCAACCCAGAACCATCTTTTAAGCTAGAACAATCAAAGATGAACATAATGATATAGCTGGAGAATTCTGCCCACCATTCACCGATACATGCCAAAAATAATCAAACTTCTTAATTAGTTTCACAAGCTAATGTTTCGGTTGTTTTGGAGGGTTCTTTAGAATTGTTTCTTCCAATGATAGCTCCTAAAATTCTTGCCACTAATCCAACCACTAATGTAGTCCTTTCTGGTGATATCACCCCCCCCCCCCCTCCAATACTCACAAAATGGATTAATGTAAAAGCCTATTATGAAGAACCTAAAGACCAATTCACCATGGTGGAAAGAAGAAGATCCTAAAGGAGCAAAGATAAAGGCTCCAAAAGTAATTTTTAATATGTCCATTGTAGTTTGGAATGTACGTGGATTAAATTACCTTATTAAGCAAGCTGCTTTAAGGGATTTTGTCTTAAGGGAAAAGCCTATAGTTGTAGGGTCACTTGAAAAAAATAAAGTCTAAAAATTTTTCTAAGATGAATTTTTGAGGCCACAATGGAAAATGCTTTCCAATCATTCTCATCATCACTGTGGAAGAATTATCATATGTTATAAAGAAGATGTTACTCGAGTGGATGTCCTCAATGCAACTAATCAAGTTATGCATCTCCAATTACATTTCTTGCAGGAGAAAACTAGTATCCTAGTCTCTTTTATATATGCTAGTAACTTCTCCTTTCAAAGGAAGGATTTATGGAACAACTTGATCCATTTTAGGAACAACATTGAAAAATAATGGATGTTATATGGTGATTTTAATTTAATCATTTACAAATCTAAAGTTCAAGGTAATTGCAATCTTAAAAACTTCTTGGATGATTTTCTTGAATGTGTCGAGAAGCTAACAATAACAGATTTGAAACAAATTGGGCACCAATTCTCTTGGTCCAACAAGCAAAACTCTACTTGGTTCATAAGGAAGAAATTAGATCAAGCTCTTGTTAATGCTAATTAGATTGCTCAGTTCCCTAACAACATTGCCAACTTCAAAGATCTTTTACTCTAGATCACTCTCCCATTATCATTGCATATTTAATCCAAAGGCTACCATGTTTTCTCCTTTTAAATTTAATAACTTTTTGGATAATGGACCTAGTTTATTATATGCTTGTAGAAAGGGATCTAATGTTATTTGTAGGGGCACTAAACGGTCTGTTTATGTTCAAAAACAAGAGTATCAAAAAGGAACTTAAGGTACTCAATTCTTTAAGAGGATCCTGTATTGATCATGCTTTAATGAAGGCCAAAAATGAGCTCGCTAAATCGAAACAGGATTAGCTCAATTACCAATCATATGGGAGAGCAGTTGCAAAATATAAATGATATCTAATTGGAAGTATAAGGTATTTATCTTCTTTGTTTGGCACTTCAGAATGTAGCCCTTGTACTAACCTTACAGGTATAATCACTAACAAGATCTCTTAGGAGGATTGTGTTGGACCCCGAACTCTTCCATGAAAATTTGATTTATTAAGTGAGATTAAATGAGAAATTAGTGGTGTTTAA
>JANIHZ010142558.1:0-10864 GCA_027478365.1 Erythroxylum rufum
ATGCATTAATTTTTGATTATATCATTTTTTTCCATTTATTGATACATGAACAAAATTATACTCATTTTATATCATCATTTTAAATACCAAAACAATTAATATCATGCATCAAATTTCCTCAAAATCCAAACATCAATCATTTATTAAACCCACAAATCAGGTATATGTTGAGATAGGGGGAGAGTTATTTCTTGCCAAATAAGAGTAATAAAATGAAATGCAACTACCCAATTTCTAAGAGTACGTTTAATTTAATACAACTTAATATCAATTCATTGATTATGTTATCTTTAAGAATGTAACAACCTTACACACAAGTAAATAAATGCTAGGGCTTGCCAAAATAATGCGCTATTAACCATTTTTATCCACAAATAACTTAAATATATAATTGAAACATGAATTCAAGCTATAATTTGTCCTATCATAACATAATAGTCTCCAAAATTTTAACGAAGTTGATACTTATTAAGTTCAAACCATAAGTCCCAACCATTCTCTTTAACCAATCCATAATTAATAATAAAATTGAAAGTAAATTTTAGGGGAAAGAAATACATGGAATTTACATAAATAGGGATTAAAAAAGATGCAAAAGTTATCCAAAACACCAACAATACCCCTAATTTTGTATAATCAAGATGTCTTTGAGAATAATAGACCTAATCTCAAATCCTTTTTGATTGGTAAGTAAAAGTAAGGGGGAATTAGCCTGAGGAAGTTGGAATTCACTAGAATTTGCAATAAGGAGTGTTGATTATGGAGGAAATTGTTAAGATAAGTGAATAAAATCTTTTTTAGACATTATTTTATTGCATTAGATTACAATTGAGCAATGAATTTATAAGGTAAAATGTTTGGCTATGTTCAAGGCATGGAGCATATTATGTCTATAGTAATAAGGGAAACAAGAGGTCTATTGATATTTACTAAATAAGATTTATATTTAAGAACTTTTTTTGTAGCATTTTAAATATGATTTGGACACTTTTAGAGGATTCGATAATTAAAATCAAATACATTTTATTCTATGATTTGTTTATACCTCTTTAAATGAAAGGAGTGAATTTGGAGAAGAATTTAGTTATTTTAGAGCAAACTTGTAAGAAGTGAAGAAAGACCTAAGAAAATGATACCCTAACACATCTATGTTTAAGCTATGTTCCATTAAGGATCATTTTATTTCTCCCCACTCACTCAATACACCCCTATTTTAAGGTCATATTCAACAACATAGTCTATACATGTGCCCAGGTTAGTCCTAAGATAGTGATGCTAATTTATGTAAAAACTTATAAAATGTGGTGAAAAATGTCACAGTATATAAACAAACCAATGTTAAAGTCATGTTAGGCAATAAAAAGATGAGTTTAAATTATTAAAAGATGAGATAATCAGATAGAACAAGGATTTTACACATAAAAGAGTTTGAAAATAGAAAAGAGTCATTTAAAAGACAAATACAATAGTGAAAAATCAAGGGAAAAGTTAATTCTATAAGAAGAATAAAGAATTCAACAAGATTCACTAAGAACTCAAGATTCAGGATTATGATAATGACTTTCTTATCTTTTGTTGTTTCTTGCTTTATTATTATTATTTCTTTTTTATTCAAGAACTAAATAGGATATATATTCAGTTCAAATAAACCTTAGGATGAAATGTGTTCAATTGATCTTTTAAGTTAATGGATTATCTAGTTTTTTTTAATATTTATCCGTATTCTTATAATATTTTGGAAATTAAATAATTTCATTGACTAATCCTAAACTTGGGAAAAATTGCAATGGTAATACATAATTTAAACCATATAATAGACCATTCAACTAATGAAATCAATGAAAAATAGACTTAAGATCTTAGTTGTTACAATTTACCATTTCTCCTAGATGAACATTTAGTGTATGGATTTTATAATAAGCTCCTTTACAAATTCCATCTTTCTCTTATGGATAAGCTAGCCTCTAAGCTTTGTGAACCTTTAAGATTTATCTAATCTAAACATATGGTGTTATAATCTATAATATGTTACTCTCATGAGATCCTTATAAATATTTTGTAATTTCTTTGTCTTTAGATTGAATATAAACAACAATTAATAGCAGTTATAACGAAAACACTATCCTTACTCAACTTATTCGTTATATCATTAGACCATTTTAAATTATCCCACCATTTCATCTCCCCATAATGGATATTCATCAAATGTTGCCTCATATTCCAAATGGTGTTGGAACTAAAGATGGGGAATATTTTATGGAGCTACGTCACAACATATGTATAGGTAATCAGTGGTACTTTAGATTTTTTTTTTGGTCTTTAACGTATACTTTGCTGCAAGCCAACTTATGAATGAAGCTTTTGGTATAATTTTTCCTCCATACTATATCATACTATTGAGCAAGTTTTATTTAATGTAAAAACCCTTAATATTCTACAAGTATATGGATCGTAACTTGTAGTAATTGCGGTGTTGATCTCACAAGAGCTAGCTGAAACTAAATGAACTCTAACTTTGTCTAAGGTTGTAAAATTGTGAATTAAATAAAAAAACTAGAAAATTAAATAATTGAGTATGAGTTGAATGAAAATAAAATTCTGATATTAACGCAATTAAATCAAATAGAGCATTAAATAGTTTAACAAATGACATGTCACAATAAAACAAGATAGATCAATTATAAGAGTATAGGGCCATTCTATCATCATTTTGTTGCCTTAATCACTTTTGATTCAATCGATATGGATTATAGGTTTTTAAAGGGTTGATTACTCTCTCTCAAGACCTAATCATTTAACCTCAATTAATAATCCCTAATTGATTCACAAATTCTAAATTTGCAATCTCTCAGTTAATAAAAATAGTATAACGTTTTTATCTAGTTCTTAAGCAATATATCGGATATTCAAGTCCTCAAATATGATCTCTCTTTGTATAACTATCGATTTGATATTTATGAGACTTATTAGGTTGATAAATCTAATTACCCAACCTCATCATATTACTATCGATTTAATGTCTTGATTTGTTATCAAAGTATACGTAACCATAAATATCACAACACCCAACATATTATTGACATCAAAAGCAATAAAGCCAAAATGATTCAAAAATAAATCCTAAAATGAAATAAGAACATCATCAACATGTTCAACATCCTCAATCCTAATTCATAGATCATGATGGAAGTAAATAAATAAGAGAAAGAAGAAAATAACTTGAATGGACTAGGTTAGAGTGGTTGGACTCCTTCTACAAATGCTCCTATTCTCTTCTCTCCTTTTTAATCTTCCTTTAGTTTCTTTCTCAATTTGGAAAATGGAGGCTAGGTCTTATTTTGAGTCTTGTTATGTTCTTATATAGGTCATGGGTCATTTAGGGTGAAGTCTAGGTTTTACTTATGTTGATTTGTTGAAAAAGACGCTCCAAATATCAAAATAGAATGAGATCCTTACATCTGTCGAGCGCCTGTCATAATAATGACACTATAAAAATGCCTTCTGTAATAATCGTAACATAGGTGTCACGATCGTGACCTAATGTGAAACTCTTCTGTTATGACCATGACACTCAAGTCACGATCGTGACACTAGGGAGAGGTCTTCTGTCAAGACCGTGACACTCCTGTCACTATTGTGACCCTGCTTAAGCTTTCTCCAACCTCCTTCAATCCTCATTAATCTGAGTTTATACACTAACAAATGCATCAAAATACCTCAAGCACACAAAATTAAGGTCCAATATCATGTCTTAAACCACATGACACTCAAAACATAAACACACGATCACATTAACATAATTCTAATCCTAAATATGCAAAAATCATCTAATCAACACCTATAACACACTAAAACACGTACCAAAACATAATGTAAACTAAAACTATCAACATATCCTCACTTAAGCAAAAACAAAATTTCTTGTCCTCAAGTATAAAAAAAAAAACACAAACTCAAACACACCAAATAATAACACATACATTCATGCAAATGCAATAATGATACAATGGAATCTAACTTCATGAAACAAATTTAATCTCAAGCAATAATCATTAAAGTTGTTCGAACTTATTAACTTATGCAATTTATGGCTAAGCACTTTGGATTGAATATACCTACTAATGAAGACATTAATGTCATATTCGTTCACCTAGGCACTTGTAGCATACATTGATAACTAGTAGTCAATTAAGATTGTAACTATAACTAAGTAACTTTTCATGAAAATTCTTTCTATTTTCAAAGATCGGTAGGATTTATTTATCGAAACACCATTTTTAAATTTTTTTTTAACATTGACCTAGTCTTTTGACACGAAGGCAAACATATGCGATGAATGTGCCCCAATTACTCAACTAGGTTATGTTTTATTAATTAGCATAGTTGGAATGTCATTTTAGCATTTTGACGTGAAGGAAAATATTTATGATGAATGTCCCCTAGTTACTTAGCCATATCACATTCTCAACTGGCTACTAACTCTGTTCATAACCTGAAGGCTAGTGGAATAGTTATTTATTAAAAATACACACACAAAAAATTCACATTTCATATAGCCTACCTCATTTCTTTTAGCTAATCGTCCTCATGAAAGGAGACTAATGATGCTACTTATTTAATTGACTTATAATTATATATGTATGTAACAAATTTCCTAAGGTTAATGAACTGACATCATATCCTAATTAATATGCATATTCAATCAAATATACTTAGACCACAAATTTCATAAGCTAATATTTCTTTTCAACTTAAAAGACTATGTTCAAAGCTAAACTAATTCCATCAAGTTATAGCCATTAACACATTCACACAATTCACACTTATGCTACACACCTTGTCAACTTAAGGAAAAAAATTAAAAATATGACATGTAAAATTCACATTCATGATGGCAATAACAATGCAAACCTCCCCACACTTTGACCACCCATTGTCCTCAATGCGAGGAGAACAAACAACACATAAAAGAAACTAAAAATGAAAAGAAAAATAAAAACAAAAGGAAAAAGAAAGGTTAGAGCATGAACCCATTACGATCAATGAGGTGGTGATGATGTCAGAGAAGGTATTTAAACGCTTTGAGTAGCGAAGTATTTGTAGATTCTCCATATATCTTTGCATTGTCATCATTGTTCTTATACCATCTCCTTTAACATTTTGTTATTGTCTAAAACCACATTCAAAACCTTCTCCAATCCTACTGCTTCTTCCCCCTCAGATTGCTCAATGGTTGAGTCTTCAACTTGTTGTCCAGGTGGTGTTAAGATGGAACTAGATTGTCCTGTCATGTACTTCACATGTGATTTAGTGCTGATATCTCAAAGTTCCATATGTTGGGACAGGAAGATCTCAACTCTTATCAAAAGACGATGAATAAGAAACTTAGGCATGAGAATAGTTAGTCCATCACAATTAACACCATAACAATCAGCAATGGGAGTAACCAAATATCATATGCTAAGAGTACTGCTTTTCTTTTTAAGAAAGGCAATAATGTTACTAAAAATGTGTGTGGTTGTGCAAAATTTAATGTAATTGTCCATGTACCACAAAATAAATAATTCCTTCACCGAACACTTGTTGTTTATGTTTTTATCAAAAACCATTTGGCACATCAATTTGTGAAGCAAAAAGTGTTTGGGACTATGAATAATATTGTATGTGCATTTTTAACATTAAAGTCTTCCAACCCAATCAATTGGGTCTAATACCACTTAGCAAGAAAATTATCATGTTGATCAATAATGGTTGATTCCGAGAATCTACCAATTTCACACATAATATTATAGTTCAACTGGTATGGTTGACCCCGTAACTGAAACAAAAATTCATTATGGTTAATTAATTCAAATTAAAGAGAGGTGAAAAATTCATGGGTTAATTCCTCATAGACAGCAAAGTTAAAATTCATGAATTTATCCCATTCAACTTTTCTCCTTAAATTCTCAACTTTGTCTTTCAATCCAAAGTATCCAAGATATCAAAGTCCAAATACCTAGGCACATATACATTTCTAGAATGAAGATTTTAGTAATGAATACCTTCAACTTCCGAATAAATTAGAAAAGGTGCTTTTAAGTCTAACACTGGCTTCTGTGCACTGAGCCTTGATACTTGCCTTTTTCACTTAGGTTGTGCACTTTTTATCATCTGCTTGATTCTTAGACCCATTTGGAATGTAGAAATTGTGGGTGAAGAAACAAGAGAGAGAGAAACTTTAGGTAAAAAAACTTTGTGAGATCTAATTCTAGAGAGAGAGTTGAGCGAGTATTAAATGTATAAAAAATGAGGGGAAGAGTGAATATAATAGTTAGGGAGTAGAAAGGATGGGTAAAATTGAAAAAGAGCATTATAACCATGGTTGCGATCGTTACAGTGGCTACAATAACTGGGTCATAATCGTGAGAGTGGAATTTTTAATAACCTTGTCTTGTTTTTCATTTGTTCTTTATGTAACCTCCAAATTTCCTTCCCTCACTTATATTATTGTCAACACCATATCGTTTATACATCCACACCTTTCTAAACCATTGTGATAAAGAGAGAAAAACCTAATTCTAGAACTAAAAAAAACCTTATTATACAACAATTGCACTCTAAATACCGAACTTGCCAAGTTATGGCCATTAACTTAACCTTGTATTCTTCAAAACTTAGCCCAGATCAATTATGAGTGGCTTGCTACCACCTTTTTTAGTCAATTTTAGTTTAGTAGCTTGTGCATAAGCTACATGTTGCAAGATAATCAAAAGGACATAATTAATCAAATCAAGAAAACTATGTAAGTTCAATAATTCCATTTTAAGTAACAAACTATCAATAAAATAGGAAATAATAAAACTCCCTAAATCGGCTATCGAATTTAATAGTTTGACTTCTAAGAAGGTGAACTATTCTTTTTCTTCCTCAATCACCTTCGTCTCCTCTTCTTCTTCCACTTCGTTAACAGAGACGTCTGTATCTTCTTCAACATCTACCTCTATTGTCATCTGGTCTTCATTCTCTTCTTCATCATCTTTTTGAACAGAGACTAACAGCATGTCGTAACACTACATAAAATAAACTAGACCTACAATTATAGTACTAGCAAGTCTAGTCAATTCTACAGAGAATAAATCCTACTACTTTCCTAAATTCTATGTATATGAAAAATAGGGGGTTTGGTTCGATGCAAATTAGAAAGCAGTGTAAATTTGAATATGTAAAAGCAATTTAATCTAAATAAAAACAAGTGATAAAATTGATTAATAGGTTGAAATCCAGTTCTTTGATTTAATCTCGGCCTAAGAAAAATTTTATATATGTCATTGAATTATCGTCTTCACACCTCTCTTTAGAATATTGATCGTGAATTAACAACAAGCTCTATTCATCCTGTTTTTTTCCTTAAGTTATAGTTAATTAAGAAAAGCTCGTTAATTAACCCTAACTATCAGGAAACCTAGAACATGCTCTCTAAATTCATCCAAACAGCTGCATTATGAGTGAGACAAATGAACCAATCTATGCAATAATCACACAAGCTCGGATTATTTAACTTATTTTACATTATCCTTAACGATTTAATACCGTTAGTTGCCACATATAACTTCAAACGTGATGATTACGTATCGTATTCAAATTATAGCAATGTATTTTCAAGAAAACGATTCAATAGAGCTTTAAAAACATTCTTACACAATACCTAATCATTAATCTCAAGATAACGTAAACAGTACAAAAAAAAGAAAGAAAATGATGCATAATGACATATGCTTAAATGTGCTCCTTGCCATCAATTGCACCTCTGAACTAACATCGGCTGGGTTAGCCCTCCATCTTCTCCATCAAGCTCTAATAATCAACCAAAAATGTCTCCATCATTTTTAAAAACTGACTAGAATTGAAGAAGAATCAGGTCTGGTCATTTTTTTTGCACACAAACTCCATTAATCTCCAAGAATGCTCATTTTGTAGTTAACAACTGACCAAAGATGAAGAAGAGTGAGAGCTGTTGGTTCTGTCCTCTTTCAGCCCCCACTTTCTCATCACACACCAAGGTTATTCTCTTTATAATGAAATCTAGTTCAAAGGAGTAGGACAAGTTCCTAAATTGAAAAGAATAAGATGATTAAATGTTTTTCACTATCTCTCTATTCTTTTCAACTTTTCCCACCTTTTTTCTCTACTTTTTCTAGGCGCCATTCACTCTTTTTCTCCAACCCTGACAATCATTTTTTGCATCATCCATCACATATATTCCAAAAGTTAAGTTCTAAATGCCATGGGACAGGTGGCTCTCTCTTATTATTTCATTCCTGCTGCCTTTTTCTCACTTTGTTGTCACCTGATCACATGTTTCATCCCCCACATGCTTCATCCCTCATATGTTTAAGCCCTCACTTGCTTCACTTATATTAAAAACTAGGTTAAAATCATATGATAAATGGACAGCTAGCTTAATTCTTTTGGTAGTGTAATTCATATTACAACTATGGTCTTTTTAAATCTAAATGTTACATATACTTCTATTTTATGCTCTATCTTGTCTCTTTTTCTATTAATCTTTTGTGTCTTCTTACTCCATGAAGACAATAGAGTATGAACATTGAGAAGATGGCTCAATAAGTATGCTGGGTCACTTTAGCTCCTACAATTCCGAAATGTATCTAAAATCAAATATGAGCTAAAATGACTATCCTAAGCAATTTAAGACATTAATTACTAAGTGTAATGGATTAAATGTATCAACAATTAAGCACATATCAGAGACTTCCTTTTATTCTTCAAACCTAATCTCCATTGTCAACTGTTCTTCTTCTTCTTCCTCTCGCTCCTTTAAAGATTCTACTTCATCAATTCTCCTGAATGAGTTACCCTCCTTTGATCTTCAATACCTTATTCATGTTGCATTTCACTTGTTCATCTCCAATCTGAAGGATGAGCTTGTCTTTATGGACATATACCAAAGCTTTTCCGATGTTTAAAAATGGTATACCCAGAATTAGTGGACAATTTTGATCCTCTTCAATATCTAGTACGACAAAATCTATAGGAACTATAAACTTGTCCACTTTTATATACACTTTCTCCACCAAGCCTAACAATTTCTTTATCGATTAGTTTGCCAAATGAATACGTATAGATGTTGGCTTCACATCTTTTAGCCCCAGTTTTGTAAAAATCAAGAAAGGCATAAGATTTATACTTGCGCCTAAGTCGCATAAACATTTTTAAATCTTTAAATTACTAACTACACAGGCTATTGTAAAAATCCTTGGATCTTTCAACTTTCGGGGCATATGGTTGGTAATTAAGGAGCTACAAATTTCTATCATAGATAATATCTAGTCATCTTCCCAGGTCTGCTTGTCAGATAATATATCTTTAAGGAACTTTGTGTACTTGGGCCTACGTTTTAACACTTCCACAAAAGCCAAGTAAAATTTTCATTTCGTTAGTTTTCCACGAACTTTGCGAACGGTACATCCAATTCATTCCTCTAAACTCATTGTACGAATGGTAAATTTGGGTGAGTGAGGTGGAGGAGGAGTATAGGGAGGGTTTTCATCCTTTTCCTCATACTTTATATCAAAATTGTTGGACCCCAAACTTTTCTTAGAAGTTAGAAGTATTGAATGAGAAATTTTTGGCGATTAGTCATGAGTAAAGCACAAATGAATGAAAAATTTTGAATTAGAAATGATAGACAAGAGTAAAGTAGTAAATACGGAATGTGGATAGATTCATGTTTTGCTTTTGTGTTTTTGTTGGATAAGAGACTTTGAAATGGGAAGAATTAAGGTGAAAGTTAGAAGTAAAATGAAAGCAAAAAAATGAAGTTGAATTTGTGTAGTAAGTTGATGAAGGATATGTATATGTGTGTATGTTCTGTTATTAGTGTTCATGATTAATCATGGACTATAATTTATTTATGGATGATATTGATTTGAAATGGAGTTGAGAATGAGAAGTAAATGAAGTAGAAAAGGTGATCTTGGTATGAGTTGTGTTAAGGAAAGATTTTTGAAACAAAATGGGTAGTTGATGTAGAAAATGTTTACTGAGTATGTTTTAGTCTTATAGCCATAACTTTTTCTCTAGTTATCCAAACGAGATATTCATAGTTTGGATTAAACTAAAAACATATGGCTACATTTTTTATGAAGACATCAAATTTAAATTATATCTTTAAGAATCTCAAAATTTGTCATGAAGTTGAGAACTAGGTGCAGTACATTGGTGGATGAATGTAAAGCTCGTGTTCTAACTTCAAAGGAAATTCTAGATTGATCTAGATAGATTTAGACAAAGTTATCTTCCAGAAAGTTGTAGGTCTTTCTTTTATCTTTCCAACGGTATATAGTATGAGGATTTTGGAAATTGGAGTTGAAAGTTATGATCTTTATAAGTGGGGATGTTCAAGAGTATAATTGTATCGTCTGTGATGACGTCATATCGCCTATGATGATGTCATATCGTCTATGTTTGACCATCTGCTTCTTCTATGTTTGACCATCTACTTCTTTTATAATTGACTGTCTGCTTCTTCTATGGTTGACCATCTGCTTCTTTTATGGTTGACTTTATGCTTCTTCTATGGTTGACCATCTACTTCTTCTATGTTTGACCATCTGCTTCTTCTATGGTTGACCATGTGCTTCTTCTATGTTTGACCATCTGCTTCTTCTATGTTTGACCATCTGCTTCTTCTATGTTTGACCTTCTACTTCTTCTACGTTTGACCATTTGCTTCTTCTATATTTGACCTTCTGCTTCTTCTATGTTTGACCATCTGCTTCTTCTATGTTTGACCATCTGCTTCTTCTATATTTGACCTTCTGCTTCTTCTGTTGGGCCCCGATTCGTAATAAGCATGTTT
>JANIHZ010142578.1:0-10863 GCA_027478365.1 Erythroxylum rufum
AACATGCATTGTACATATTTCATATACATATGTGTGCATTAATAGACACTTATACAATTGTGCAAAATTGTGATATGCGTATGTATTGCATGATATAGAAGAGTAATCGGAACGTCAACATCTAGACATTGTTGAAACTTTGAGGCAATATCTTCGGGAACAAACTGTGAGTGACCTAGATGGTTTCACTCAATTAAATTGTTACTTTATAATATGTTTTGAATGATGATATGAATGTGATTTGATTATGTTAATGTTGGACAATGAAGGTATGAGACTTGATGCATGAATGTGATATTGAAGTACTACTTGTATGTGAATGTGGCGAACTAAATGCTTCTTGGCATGATTGACTAATTACGAGAGATGCATTCCATCTATGAATGCATGATCAGATAATGAGAGTTGTGACATGAGTAACCACCGAAAGCGAGCTTAAAGCTCCAAATGTGAATAAGAGCCAAAGGCGCACTATGTAAAATAAGTCCTATATACCCAATGGATAAGGGACATTATAAATGAGTCCGGTATCCATAATGGATACAGGACAGTTTAGGCACTCGGTCATAACAACGTAATAATTCGAAAAGAGTCATATGAGCATTTTATATACATTTTAATAAGTATATTTGAGTGATTGAAATGAAAAATTGTCTTACCCTTAAGTGAGAATGTGATATGTGATAATTTATGCAAAAAAATGCAAAGATGTGAAGTATATGTTACATGTGTGATGTGTTGCATGAATTGAGTGAACCATTGATGATGGTTACCTCATTGAGTTCGCAAAACTTACCAAAATTACAACGTTGATTTTTCAGGATCGAGAGAGGACACTAGCTACTGAGAGACGCTACAAGAAGTATAGTCTTGTACTTTTGGGGAAAAAAAGGTTCAAAGGTCGGTCAGCTGAGACTGGAAGATTAGATAGATCTTTTTGTGCATTTCCTCTTTCATATAGTGTATTTTGTATTAGGATATGATGATGTACATGTATGGATGTTTGAAAGATACATTGTATAAATGTTTGGTTTTATGAAATGAAAGGAGAAATTTGGTTTTAAAATATTGTGTTTTTCCTTATGATGTCTTATAAGAGAATAAAGAATGATGATGTCATGTTAAGTGAGTGTTGTGATTGCTCTAACACGCCACTCTTATGAGGTATGTGTTCGGATGTCACTCAGAATATTGGGTACATGTCTCTCGAAAGTGGGGTGATACAAAAGAACACTCAATTTGTTTTCTAATTATTGAATGAATGAAGTCTGCTTACAATACACGAAATAAAGAGTATTTATTCTAACTCTAATGACTTGTACCATAGTAATGACTTGTACCATAGTAATGAATAAAGAGTATTTATTCGTAACATTGACTTGGACTACTTTCATAAGGGTAGGAATTGGGTTTTGGCCCATTCTAGTCTAAAAGAACAAACTTCCTAACAAATAAGCTTAAAACAAGCTGATTAGGCCCAAGAAAACTCAAAAACGTAATTAGGCTTATTTAAGGCTGGAATCCAGTTATTTAAGTCCTAAAAGTTCTAAATAAATAAAACAAGAAGCACAAGCAATTGGCCCAAAGATCCTCAAAACAACCTAATTGTAACAAATGAGTTGTTTCAAGTTGTGCATTAAGTCTAGACTTCTTCAGCAAGTCCAACACATTGCTCGAAGCCTTGAATCATCATTATAAACCTTAGTGACGTGTTCCCAAGTGTTTTAGCTTCTTCTCTTGCATATAAATCCACCATCAGATTGTTAAGAGCCTCTTTAGCACGCTTAGCCCACAACCTTGTCATTGGACCTCCAAGATTCTCCAACGGATCTTTGTTTTCCCTAATATCACTTTGTTGAGCTTGTTTAAGTGTTTCTCCTTGCTGCCCAAGCTCTCTAACACATCCACATCCCAACCCTTCTGTCTTGCCTAAAGCCACTTGTGATGTTTGATCATCATCATCATTATCATCATCATCATCATCATCATCATTATTATTATTATTGCTGTTGTTGTTGTTGTTGTTGTTGTTATTGTAAATCTTCGTTATTACCCACCATGATGTCAATTATGCAGTGGTTAATTTTTCCTTTATATACTTTGTAAATTTGGTCCAACTTATATCAGCATTCATTATATATATCCTCAACTACAGTATAAAATAACATGGAATGATTATACATGAAATAATATTAGGTAAAATTAACAATACTTGTAGAATTAGTAATACCATGGCTAATGTCTTCATATTCATCTCATGTCAACATAGTATCCTTGCGCAAATATAACAAAATATTGAAAATAAACTTAATCTAGGGCTTTAAATGACTAAAAAGTTATTTAATTGAACAAAAAAAAGTTTCAGCCCTATTTTAAATAACTATACAAAATATTTAAACTTCAGTTTAATCTTCAATGTGTGGCAAGAAACCTTTCCACCTACCCAAGTTTTCGAGTAGGCATAAGAATGAAAAATATAAGCATTTGTGCAGGATGATCAAGAATTTTGCTTAATGCAATATCTCTTTCATCATCTATCAGTCCCTCTATCTGACCAATGCACCATCTAACTCTTGAACTCTTTGTTGAATAATCATTTCGGTCCTAATACTCTTACATAATTCTTTTCGCACCTCTTTTATGCTATCACCCAACAACCTACCAGCAGCAATAATTGAATCTGTAAGGCTTTGTGCTCCTCTATCATTATTCTTTTTTCTCTTCTTTGCTGAAATATTTTCATCTTATCTTTCAACAGTTGATGTTTGAGGTTGGGTAAAGGATTCATCCATGTCATGCGAACCATGCTCAACTTCATATTCATCTTCACCCCCTTCATTTATCCCACCTAGACCTTCTTTCCTTTCTATTTCTTTAAGAATATCTGGAGTAGTTTGTGCGTCATTTCCATTTGCATGATCTTCTCCATAAATCCCATTCAACTCATTACCGAAAGGAAAACTCTTCCTTTCAAATAATGCAACATCCTTGTGACTCCAATAAGATGAAAAAAAAAACATTAATAATTTATATAAATGACAAGAAAGTAGTTAAAGAAAATACCTAAAATAAGTTAAAAGTTCAATACTTACATACTTACACTTAAGTAAGACTCTCATACATGATCTTTAGTAGTGACGATCTTCCTTTCACTATCTCATCCAAATCCACTGGTATCTTTCCTTACCATATCATATGCAATGCTCCACTCTTTTTTTAAAGTCTTAATCCTAAACTCTATGTGAGGTCTGGCTTTTAAGTTTGAACTAGGGAGTTTTGTTGCTACCAATCTTTCTAATTCATTCATATGGTAAGATTTAAATCCAGTATTAGCATTGTATGTTCCCACATTATGCGAATCAACCATGTAAGAAACAGGCACAACATCCTCTTTATAATTCCACTTTCTTTTTATTCCTTTTGAACTTTAGAAATCAGTAGTTGATTGGGAGTTCCTTGATATACTTATCGAGCAAACTAAAGCAGTATTGACATATAAAAAAATTAATCATCATAATAAAGGAAAAATAAAAACATTTTAATTTGTTTCATTTTATTAACATTAAGCATCAACAGCTTATGAGAACAACATAGTGTACAATAACAGCATACAAAATAAACAACAAAGAGTACAATAACTTGTAGAAGTAATAATATAAAACCCCCTAACACTCAAACATAATAGAACACATGAAAAATGTCAATTTTGATTTTTCCTAGATGCTCACCATTCATTGAACATTTCGTTTGCCAATTCAATTCTCCAATTTGCCCAAGCATTAGTTGGGTCAATAGTACTTATGGAATCCTCCTCAGCAATCAAATTTATGTGAAAATAATCCCCTAAATCAGTCTCGATGGGATCAAAACTCATTGCTTGCCTAATAAAATTATAAAGTAAACAACAAGCTATAATAATTCGATTGTATGTCTTTATTGGATAAAATGATGGACTCCTAAGAATAGTCCACCCAATTTTTAGTAACCCAAAACATCTCTCAATTACATTGCGTACAACTGCATCTTTCATATTAAAAAATTCCACTGGAGTTCTTAGCTAGTAATCTTAACGCCATTCATTCAAATGGTACCTTTTGTTAAGTCAAAATGACTTCACGTCAAATAATTTTGGTGACAATCAAATAATAATAATATTAGAAATAGATGAACTGTTTTGATAAGAAGAAGGAAGAAAACACAGAAGGAAGAAAACACAAAAGGAAGAGTAAAAACACAGACGATACGAAGACGAAGACATGATAGTGCGTTGAACGGTTAGTCAGTTAGAGTTAGTTACAGAACTCAACTGAATAATGGTTTCTACAAGAAACAAGAAGTAGTTATCAAGAAGCAGTTGAAGATGAAGGCTATAAATACAAGTCGGAGTCGAAGACTGAACCAGTTAGTGAACAAGTTTTTGAGATCTTAGTTATTGAACTACTGTATTCGTTGTGCGAAACACAAGAGCAATCTTTTCTGTAACAAAGCTCGCAATATCTTTCTAGTGAGAGAAAGGAAAAGCTGAGAGACTAAGAGGCTAAGAGAGTGAAAATAATACTTGGTGTAAGAGACCTGAAGAGGCTCTGTAGAAAAAGAATACTTGTACATTTCGAGAAAAATAGTGAAATCTCAGAAGAATTCTGAGGACTGGACGTAGCCCAAGGTTTGGGTTGAACCAGGGTAAAATCGTCGTGTCTACTCTCTAACTCTCTACTTTAATTTCTATTGTTAATATACGAGTATAAATAAGTTAATTGCGATTTAATCACGAAGATATTTTCATATAAGCATTTTGATATTCACTTAATAGCTTTAAAAAGGTTAGTTTTCAATGAAATATGAAAAGGGCTTGTATTTACGAAAAGAATACACAATTCAATCCCCCCTTCTTGTGCATTTTGTATATTGTACATAGAGACTATACTAACAAGTGATTTACTTCACCTTTGACCCCTAAAAGGTGTAAGAAATCCCTCACAATTTGTATAACCTGTGTCAACTAGGTAATAGCAACCTGCATAAAAAGAAACACTATACAAAGTATTTAATTTACATTATCTCATATACAAAATTTCAAACAACCTTCCTATATCATATAGGAAAGATTATCATGAGGCATTTTTAGTCTATGTCTCCTAGTAATTGCATCACGAAGAACTCGACTATGAGCTACTAACCTTCCCAACCAAGAAGAACATAAACAAATTGCATGTCAGGTTTGCACACACCTAACATATTTATCGCAATGTCGCCCTTATGAGTTCGAATTCTAGGTTTATTTTTAATTGGCACATTAACCTTGATATATATCCCATCTAGAGAACCTAAGCAATTATAAAATTCAAATGAAACAAACAATAATGAGGAACTTTATTCATATACACTATATTTTCTTATAAAAGTAATAGGGTGATTATCTACATTAAACCACATCCACCGATGGTCCAAAGAATTTATTGGTATGGGCTCATGTTTTCTAAATAAAATATTTTGCAAATGCATCACTACATTTAAAACATTATGAAAACACCAATTAATTGTCTCAACTAACCTTCTAAACTTTTTCCTAATAACTCAATTTTTAACATGATGAGCACTAATATGTAAGAAAATTGCTACTTGTTTATCAATAAGCATGTTTTTTTTACCTTTAATCCTCATATACTTTTTAGCATTTCGTACAGTTTAAAAAATGGTTGCCTATTCATCCTAACCATTGAAATAAATGACTCACCATTGTCATGCACAATTTGCCTCATATAATCTCGATTTGCATAAAAATCAAGAAGATAACATCTAACCTTTGGCCTATAACTATATAAAGATGCCTCTGATGCCAATAAACCCAATAGCCAACTAACATAATTACACATCTCCAACCATACAGTCAAGACAACCACAAGTCTTTTTCTTCTTTTAACATTTCTACTCAAACTCAAATGAGCCATGACTGTAAGAAATAAATTTTCTAATGTATTTACATAAATTTGTTAAAAAAAGGTACGATGTAAGAGAACAAATATTAAATAATTCAAAATAGTTGATGACATAAAGTAGAGTAAGAGAGAAAAAAGAAGTGATACCTTAATAGATAATGCATAAATATAAATTACTTATGTCTTTGATTAAAAGCACTTAATTTTTGAAGATAATATTTCCAAAGTTAAAAAGAGGGAATTATAGAACATAAAAAGCAAAACCCAAACAAAAGTTTTAATGATTAACAACTGTTAAGATTTAATATTAAAATGTTATACCAGCTTCAACAATGATTGATTATCAACTGATCCTTCACTACTGTTATGTTCTTAAACTTCTCTCTACTGAGTTGCAAGACTCCTTTTAGCAACATAAAGAATTCATCAATCTAAGATCAAGCAAATAACATATGCAATTCATTCAAAAAACTCGATCTTTGAAAAAGTGAATATGTTTAAATAAGATGACCAAACTTTTTATCTTTTTTCACTCTTAGTTAATGCATCTCAAATTGAAAGTTAAAGAACAAAAAAATATAAATGGAAACTGTATTCGACTACAATTTAATGTAAATCATAAGGAGTGTCCAAAGGTCTCACAGGTACACACAGAAAGGTTCCAAAAACTAAGCATCTATATACAAAAGGTAAACATTTCAATGCCAAAAACAAAGCTGACTTATCAGTTTATTAGTAAACAATTAGTTTTGTTGCTATATACTACCTACACTATATAAAATCTCCCAAAGATTAGAAACTTTACAAATAAAATAAACCATTTGCATGTTATGTGACACTCAGAGCAGATATAGAGAAGGCAAATCAGTTTATAGAAACGTTGCAAATTATTGATCAAACGATTGATCACATGGATTCTTTCCAATGTTGAGTCATAAGACAAGAAATATCCAAAGTTATTACACTACAATTGTGAAAACAGTTAAGGAAAACAAATGTTTGAACATTATGAACCAAACACTTGATCACATGTATCCTTTCAGTGTCGAGATATAAGACGAACAATCCAAATTTACACCATAAATGTGAGAAAAGATATGGAAAACAAACACTGGTTACTGATACAAGTTCTGATAGAACCAACAAAGCTAACAGATGCAAGCACTAAAACAAATCAGAAGAATCAAAGCGAAGTTACTTGTCTAAATCTGTTCGAAACTCACAGGATACATTGATAAAATGTTACGTGCCTAACTCAAAAGGATTATATTGATAAAATGTTGAAGAGAATCAACATATAAGATTGCAAACCCAATATATCACCCATAGTTAAAAGTGATAAGTTGAAAAAAAAAAAAACCAGTGCATCAAAATAAGTCGAAGAAAGTTATGATGAGTTCTATTCCTTACAGTAATGCAGTTAAGAGTTTGATATATTCAGAGTTATGCAGAAGACCAGTTAAGTCATTAATTTGTGCTTATTTTGTACTTATTTTTTTAATGTGTTGAAATTATTATTTAAAATTAATGGAATTGTCTTATAATTGTTTGCAGATGATTTTCAACACCTTAGAGACGAAATTGAATCAAAAAGATGAAAAAGAAACAAAGAAAACTCAAAATTCCAAGTCTGGCGACAATTCAGTCACTAAGCGTGGGCACATGCAATGATGAAAATAATTTCCAAATTTGCTTTCAAAATCTGAATCTAATTCTTTTGAGATTCTTATAATCTTTTAAGATAAGATTAATGGTGATTCACAATCTGCACATGGGGGAAACATGATCTATAAGATAGGATGAAAAAGGAAGGGATCGATAGGCGTAAAAGGGGGAAAAATGTTACTGCTCACGACAACCTTTATTTTAGAATATATTTTCGTTTTCTGCAGATTTTCTCTTAGTTGTTTTTGCATTTTCTACACTTTTTCTTCTATATTTTCGTATTCTCTAAGAAATACTAGGGATGGAGACTCATTATGTTATTATTTTTTTGATTTCTACTTTCGTTATGAATAGTTAAACTCCTTTTCTTGGTTGAGGGAAACCATGTTATCTGCCATTATTTGTGAGATGTTTCAATAAAGTTGTTTCATTGATGAATATTGAATATCTTCTGAATTACTTTTCTAATTAAATTGATTGATTTCTAGGTGCGTAACTAGAGATTGATTCATTTAATAGCTAGATTAATTAAATATGACGTTCAATTTTGTTAATCACAAGTAGCAATTAAGATTACTTCTTTACGTTAAAGTCAAAAATTCTAAGAAGATATTCATCTTGATTAAATGCATGTTGTACATGTATTATCTTGTTCATTAGTTTCTTAGATTTTAAAGTTATTATTCAATTAAACCTACGATCGTATCTAGGTTGTTGATTAATAAGAATGGTTAGAATACATGTTTCTATTCATTTACACTTAAAAGAAAACAACCCCCACTGAATGTTTATTGATGAACTAAATTTTATATCAAGGATCCATTTTAGTGTGATAACGTCGATGATCCGAAACCAAGGTTTGTTTACCAAAATTTCATATCTGAATATTTTCATTTAATTTCATTTTTTGTTATTTCCAATTTCATAAATTTCGTGAATTGCAAACCCCCCCCCCCCCTCCCTCCCTTGTTACTTTATTTTAGTTTTAAACTCGCTAACCTTTACCTTTAAAAATTTCTCGTGGAAACGATCCCTATTTTCCAGTACTACATTATTTTGTATTGACGGAAGTTGGTTTCTTTTTAAATTTGGTTGCAGGCGACAACACTACTAAGACCTAATATTGTTTTTGCAGTTAATGTTCGTGGCAAGTATTACCAATTCTTAATTATAAGTAATAGGTTGCAACAAAGAAAGTGTTGCACTATATGCAGAATTCTAGAGAGAGTTATGTCTTGGAAGAGTTTAAGCAGTTTTTAGTGATGACTTCAACCATAAAAGCTGAGAGTATAGCTTATTTCAAGGCATGAGCGCATGACAAGTGATTGAAGAACTTAAGTAGAGGGCTTAGGAATATTGATTTAGTTTCTAGGCCTATTAATATTCATTATGACAAGTTTTTTTTTATGAATACTAGTGGAGCAAATTATATTCAACGTAAGTGCTTTAAGATATATGGATGTGTTAATCTTGGTGATACATATTAAGAGTATATTACCACCATAGACATATTAGTTAATCTATTGACCAAGGAGCATAGGCTTGTAGATTTTTATAAACATGTAAGAAATATAGATTTTATGTTGTCTTATAATATTTTGATGTTGAGAGAGCTGAGTGACTTTTCTGTTATGTTACAATATTTGAAATGAATAAAATTGTGGATTTTAAACTTATTTATTGTACAACGATGTTTTAAATGCATCTATGCAATTATCTTATTGTATATATACAGAATAAGATACAGATGTGATTCTTTTATTTTGAGATATCTTATGACTTTTTTATTGAAACAAATATTTTATATGATGATTGATCTGTATAGTCAATGGATCTTGATAGAACAAGCCATCTTTTAGAAGATAATCTTTGTACAAGATTAATGGTTTCTTTTAGAGACTATAACTATTGTTTTAAGACTGAAGTCTTGGTTTGCGACTTGATAAATGTGGTTATACATGGTTTAAAATTTTACAAGTCAAATATATAATTAAGTCACACTACAGTAGCACTACCCCAAAGGTTTTATGTAGTAAATTATTTGTGTTATGGAGAGTTATATATTGATTCTAATATATTAAGTATCATAGTTATGTATGAATGGTTCAATGAATTGAGGTTTTTATGATGAGATATTTTCTAAAATTGTACATAAACTTATTAAATTATTTATTTAACCCAATCAAGTCATTTTTAGAATGCTTTCTAATTAAGTTTGTTATTTGACTAAATCGATTCATTTTAAAAAAATTTCACAAAAATGTTAAACCTTGATTAGTTTTGCTTAAATGGGAGAACGTAACAATTTTTTTATGGATTACAACTTATTAATCTTTTCTTTTTACAACTAAATCAAATAAAATTTTGAAGCCTTTGATTACTTTATATACTTGGTCGTCTCAATATGTTTGTTCATAGTTGTATGATGGTTGTATAGAATTACTAGAAACCATGTTGATAGTCCAAACTTATGTCTAATTAACCTACGTTTCTATTACCATCTTGTAACCTTATATGTAAATAATTTATAAGAAGCTATTTACATCATTTATAATCTAATTAACTTAAAATAGTGAGAGAGGCAAGTGAAGAGTATGTGTTTTTTCCAAGAGTTCAAAAACTGGACCGGACCGTCCTGTCCATCGGAAAAGCTTTGAACCAGTCAATGATCCGGTTCGGTTTTATTTAATAACCTCTATGTATAAGAACCGTCCGGTTCAAGTCTTCTTCGGTCGGACCAAACGATCCGGTCTAATTTTTAAAACCTTGATAATGACCCAACCCAACTACAAACTACGTCAGTGAATTTATGTGGCTCTTGAAATCATTCGTCAAAAAGTTTTTTTTGCATAATCTGTGAGCTAGAGATATGTGTATTATATCCAAACTTCCACAACTTTTTGATGCAAGATATTACAATTTATTATCTTCACTCTGGATTCCTAAATTCCCAAAAATAACTAATTGTTATTAAACTCTAATTTAACAGGTTTCTATTATACTCAAGCTTCACATATTAGTATGTTATCAAGAGGTTATAATGCTGTAACACTCTTAGTAACATCTCATTTTTCAGTTGGCATAACAGCCTTATTTCGAGCGCTGAAATATACTTTGGTCTTTTAACTACATATTTGAAATATGATTTTTATAACTCAAGAAATATATTTTTGTTTTTAGTTTCATTGTTGGGTTTGTTTATATATTTATTCTACCCGTATTTAATAATTGTGATTTTGTTATTAAATTTTTTTAATTTCGT
>JANIHZ010142615.1:0-10860 GCA_027478365.1 Erythroxylum rufum
TAAAAATATTTTATTTTATTTAGTATTTAAGTATTAATATTAATATTAATAAATATTTATATTTATTTAAAAGTATAGAAATGAAATTGAATACATCTTTTACAGTTAACACAATGCTTTTGAGTTTTGGTAACTCCATATTATTTCTGTAGATTCTCTATCGAGTGAATCACTCACTTTCGTTTCTCCGGCGACGATCTATTTCAATCAATCTCCGATCAGGTAAACTGTAACCGTAACCCTAACCCTAACCTAACTCAACCCTGTCGATTTATGTATGGAAACGTAAGAAGCTATAGGCTTTACTCCGGAAGATTGAAGAGAATATGGTGTAGTTCTTCTTTCTCTACTATGATTCTTTTAGGGTTCTAATTACTGGTGACCGTAGGAATTCGAACATGGATCACCATGAAGACGAGTGCCGCGTTGGAGGCGAATCCCAAAGTAAGCAAGACGATGAGGTGAGCCTGTTTCCTCGAGGTTTTGCGCCCAGTGATTTTTACTAAGGCGGCTGTGCTGTTTATGTGCTTTCAAACAGGAATTCTCTTGATTGTAACTCTTAATATGAATTTTACTCTAAAAAAGTTTCGTTCCGGTTTTCATTTTTCAGGAAGCCATTGCTCGACTTGAGGAAATTAAGAAATCTATGGAGGAAAAAGTGTCTCTTCGACAGAATAATTTGAATCCTGAAAGACCTGGTTAGTTGCTTTTCAAGAATTTGAGGATGGAATTTATTTTAATTGACTTCATTGCATGTAATGTATGAAATTGATCAGAAATGTAAAATTTATGAACCTTGATTAGAAGATAAAGTAGCATACGCGCAATATTTTGCCCATGATTTAAGGAGAACAGAAATCTATGAAGTCAAGCGTGTTATACATCAAATAAGTTGCTACATATTTTGTTCTTGGATTATCCTTGATAGGCTAATCCTGCTTCATTTGTTTCTTTTTTGTTAAATATCAAGTTAGTCTGTCTTTTAAGTATGTTTGAGGCTGCCTTCTATGTTGCTTATGTTTTAGGCTTTTAATATATTACTGTCACATTGACTTTAATGTAATTACCACCCATCAGATGCAGGGTTTCTCCGGACATTGGATTCTAGCATCAAACGTAATACTGCAGTTATCAAAAAGTTAAAGCAGATAAATGAAGAACAGAGGGAAGGGCTGATGGATGAGTTGCGAAGTGTGAATCTTAGCAAATTTGTTAGTGAGGCTGTGACAGCTATATGTGATGCAAAGCTTAAAACATCTGACATACAAGCAGCTGTTCAGGTAGCCTGTGTATTCAGTCATTGGCATAATACTCGCTGGTGCTTGTTCCATGTTATTAAGTCGGGTTAAAATGCACATGCTAAAGTTGTTAAAATGCAATCTGATCTTTACTTTTCGAAATGTTTTGGCTCTTCGTACAGTGTGTGGAAGTATTCTAGTCTTGTTATATGTTGAAGATCACATTCTCACATGGACAATAATACATAACCCTGCAGTTATACATCCTGTTTTTTTAATGCTTTGCCCTGACACTTATGTTCATCTTCCTCAGATCTGTTCCTTACTTCATCAGAGATACAAGGACTTCTCACCAAGCTTGGTACAAGGGCTTTTGAAGATCTTTTTTCCTGGAAAAACTGGTGAAGACTTGGATGGGGATAAGAATTCAAAGGCTATGAAAAAGCGGAGCACCTTGAAATTGCTTGTAGAACTTTATTTCGTTGGAGTTATAGAGGATGGCGGTATTTTCATCAATATAATTAAGGATCTCACTAGCTTAGAACATTTAAAGGACCGGGATAGTACACAAACAAATTTGACCCTCCTTGCTAGTTTTGCTCGACAAGGGAGACTCTTTCTGGGATTACCACACTCCGGACAAGAAATCTATGAAGAGGTGCCAAAAATCTGCTGTCTGTCTGTCTCTCTGTCATATGTCATTTTGTAGTTATTTGGGCAGTTGGACTAGGATCTGGAACTGGTTATTTCTTTTCATTAAGAACTAACTTGTTCTTGCTTTAGTGCCTTGATTAAAGTGATAATGTGTGGGATGTTTATCAGCACTTCTTATTTATGTCAATTGCTTTTATTTTTCTTTTGCTAAGACACTTTATTCTCCTTCTGATTACTTGCCAATATGAATCTAAGTGATCACCTACTAACCTAGTGATGTCTGGTTGCAGTTTTTTAAAAGCCTCAACGTTACATCTGATCAGAAGAAGATTTTCAGAAAAGCTTTTCACACATATTACGATGCTGTAGCAGAGCTGCTTCAATCTGAACATACTGTAAGAGTTACACTCCTTTCGACCTTAGAACTATATACTGCTTTAACCCAGGACAGTAGATTATGAGTTTATCTTATACTCACCTCTGTTTTTTTATTTAGTATGAAGACTGTAACTGTCAATTATTATTTCTTAATAGTCACTTCGTCAAATGGAGCATGAAAATGCAAAGATTTTGAATGCTAAAGGGGAACTCAGTGATGAAAATGCTGCAGCATATGAGAAGTTGCGGAAGTCTTATGACCACTTATATCGTAATGTTTCATCGTAAGTTTTCTACAATTGCTTCTTTTTTTTGGATCTTATCCATGTTGATGAGTTACCATCCATAAGTTTGATAATATATGTGTTTGTAGAGCAGTTGATCTTGCTTTCACACTCAATTTTTTGGGTAGAGAAATAGAGTATACTTGATAGAGAAATTTTAGCTGGCATCGGTAATTTTTTCTGTGATTTATAAGATATACATAAACTTTTTGTTATCAGTTTGGCAGAAGCACTTGATATGCAGCCCCCAGTGATGCCAGAGGATAGTCACACGACTAGGTTGACTTCAGGTGAAGATGCATCCCTGCCTGCTGCTGGGAAAGATTCTTCTGTCCTGGAGGCTTTGTGGGATGATGAAGATACCAGAGCCTTCTATGAATGCTTACCAGATCTCAGGTTTGTCAGTGCTGGATAATAGCATTTGAATGAAAGTAAATCAAAGACCTGTTAATTATTATTTACCAAGAATGCCTCATCATTTAATATGACTTGTTCATTGTTCTTGGATCTTGGTGAAACTTTGGTGCGAATTTAGAAAACATGCTAAATTTTCCTTCCAGAGCATTTGTTCCAGCTGTGCTATTGGGAGAAGCTGAACCCAAAGTAAGCGAGCAGTCAGCAAAGACTCAAGAGCCATCAACCGTGAGATAATGCTTCAGTTATCTAACAGAATTTACTTACTCCGTAAAGAGATAAAGTTGCTCTATTTGTGTTTTATGCTGATGTTGTGCATCACTTTTGTTCAAGGAATCAACACCTGGATTGGAACTAGGCCAACCTAACGATACATCAGAGGTTGCGGAAGAATCTGGTGCTGTGCAGGAAGGAAAGCCAATAGAGAAAGGGAAAGATAAGGAAGAAAAAGATAAAGAAAAGGCCAAAGATCCAGAAAAAGAGAAAGTGAAAGAAAAAGATATGGATAGAAAAGGAGAAAATGAGAAAGATAAACTTAAAGGTGTTGAAGGGACAAATTTGGATGCTCTACTGCAGAGGCTTCCTAGTTGTGTTAGCCGTGACCTAATTGATCAATTGACAGTAATCATACTTCTGCAGTTTGTTGTTTCACTCGTTCATTTTAGCAATTCCACACCTTATGTGATGTGCAGATCTTATGGTTGTGAATCTTCAATTTCTTTTCTTTTTTCAGGTTGAGTTTTGCTATTTAAATTCAAAGTCAAACCGGAAAAAGCTTGTGAGGGCATTATTTAATGTGCCTAGGACATCTCTGGAGCTGTTGCCTTACTACTCACGGATGGTTGCCACCTTATCAACTTGTATGAAAGATGTATCTTCTATGCTTTTACAGATGTTGGAGGAAGAATTTAATTTCCTGATAAACAAAAAGGTCTGCTTAGTGATTTCATGTATTTTTTCAGATGAAAGGGGCAGTTGGTTAATGATATTAGATCTTGTTGCTTGCGTAGTCATTTTCAGCTTGTCAAGAATTTTAAACTGTCAATAAAATCTTTCTGCAGGATCAGATGAATATTGAAACTAAAATCAGGAATATTAGATTTATTGGAGAACTCTGCAAGTTTAGACTTGCACCTCCTGTTCTTGTATTTAGTTGTTTGAAGGTACGTTTCTAATCACTTCCTGATTTTATATTTTAATTCTAAAAATATTGAATCGTTTAGGTGTTCGGTAATTAATCACTTAATCTTTGTCATGACTAAATGAAGATGACTTTCATAATCAATGTGCATCTCCGTGCATTAGCCAGACAAAAATTCCTTGTAAATTCTGGCGCTGATATATTTCGTTTTGTTCCTACATCCTGCTGTTTAACATCAGATGTGTTAAGTTGCTTTGAAGTTATCTACGTGCCTTCACACTTATATTCTGGTTTAATAAGGCAGAACATTGATGGAAATCACGTGACACATCACATCAATTCATTTTCACTACTCTTTTGCTTTCATTAGATCTCACACTTGATGTTTTGTTTGTGAATGGAATATATGATCAGCAAGGGATATGTACTATTTTATAGTGCTTCATCAAGGACTGTGCATTTGACATATAGGTTTCTTACAGGCTTGTTTAGATGACTTCACTCATCATAACATTGACGTTGCTTGCAATCTTCTGGAGACATGTGGCCGGTTTCTGTATCGATCTCCTGAAACTACTGTCCGAATGGCTAACATGCTGGAGATACTAATGCGCTTAAAAAATGTCAAAAATCTGGATCCCCGGCTTAGCACTCTTGTAGAAAATGCTTATTATCTGTGCAAACCACCTGAAAGATCTGCACGAGTGTCTAAAGTTCGTCCTCCACTGTATCAGGTGTTGATCGATTCAGAGCGTGTTCTATACTTCCATTTTATAAATATTGGACGTATTAATCATTGTTTTGTGATCATGGGTGCAGTATATAAGAAGGTTGCTATTCTCAGATCTTGATAAATCTTCTATTGAGCATGTGTTGAGACAGCTTCGTAAATTACCATGGAGTGAATGTGAGGTGTACCTTCTAAAATGTTTTATGAAGGTTCACAAGGGGAAGTACGGTCAAATTCACTTGCTTGCTTCTCTCACAGCTGGTTTAAGTCATTATCACGATGAATTTGCAGTTGCAGTTGTTGATGAGGTTTGTGTTTTATTCCTCTAGCAAATAAGAATTTGTGGTTGCTCCTAACTCATCTTAATCATAAACTTATTTTGGGACCTATTTGAACTACAAGTGCGGTTCTCCTTCTGCTGTGTATTGATATTACCCTCCTTCTAAAACCAACCTTATTTGACTTATTAGCTTCCATTGATTCTCATGAAAAGTTTCTTGATTCTTATTTTGACTTTTGAACCTTATATTTGGGGAGCCTTTGTGGTTGGTCTACAAGCCCCAACGAAAATTCTTGTGTAATATGTTATCTTGATTATCTAGCCTCAACGGATCAGACAACACAAATGGCTTCATCAGTCACGTATTTTGATGCCCATGCTTTGGATATGCCAATGGTGGATTTTCTACTGAGCTTTGTCTCTTTTTATTTTGGATTTCAGGTTCTGGAGGAGATTAGGCTTGGGCTGGAATTGAATGACTATGGGATGCAGCAAAGGCGCATTGCCCATATGCGTTTCTTGGGAGAGCTGTACAACTATGAACATGTGGATTCATCTGTAATATTTGAGACACTCTACTTAGTTCTTGTCTTTGGCCATGAAATACCAGAGGTATAGATCTCCATTTCTCTTATTTTCTTTACCACTGGTTACACATGTTTCTTAATGATTCATCATAACTCTTTTTGTGAAGGAAGGGAATAACAGAACTAAATCAAATAACTCATCCGTTTCCATCTTGTTGATCACATTTGTTATGTTTTTGTCTTTTTTATTCCATCAATCACATTTTGATATTTAAAAATGATTCCCATTTTGGAAATTATGGTAGATAAGAAACGATTAAATTAAACTTTGGCAGCATAATGCTTCTGGTTGGTAACTCGTGTTGAATTAATTTTTAAATGGTGAAAGGTTAACTTCTTGTCCTCCTGTGACTGGGTTTTTTAATCACAGTCATGAATGATCCCATAGCCGAATTGTGAATACAATACAAAGTATGAAATTACTTTGCTTTTTCATGTTGCTAGCAAGATGAGTTGGATCCACCAGAAGATTGCTTCCGCATCAGAATGGTTATTACTCTACTTGAAACATGTGGACACTACTTTGACCGAGGTTCTTCAAAGAGGAAACTTGATCGATTTTTGATACACTTCCAGAGATATATTCTCAGCAAAGGTGCACTACCCTTGGACATTGAATTCGACTTGCAGGTCCGTTATGCAGATTCCAAACAATTCTGTTAATACTTAATAGCTTCATACCATGTTTTTCTTTTGAATTCAAAAACTAGCTCTTCAAAACAACAAACAAAGAGTCTTGATGCTTATGGATCTTTTATTGTCAGTTTAAGTCCAAGGGGTTTCAGTTGACAACTTCTCAACTACTTTCAACATGATAATTCAATTTGTTTGTTATTTGGAAAATCTTCTTACGGTTTTCTCTCTTTCTATATGTGTATTTAATCTGAAATATTACTTTTATGTTATTTATTTGAGTTTACTCACAAGATGTAGTGTTTTCAGGACTTGTTTGCAGATTTACGCCCTAATATGACTCGATACACATCCCCCGAAGAGGCAAATGCAGCTCTTATAGAACTTGAGGAGAACGAGCTTTCAACTGAGAAGACCTATAGTGAAAAGCATTCCGAGTCTGAGAAACGTTCAAGGACTACTAGGTCTGGCACCAGTAATGGACAGAGAACCGTGAACACGAATGACGAAAATGGTGGGCTGCATGACGACGTGGGTGAGAGTGACTCTGATTCAGACAGTGGCACCATTGACCAGGGCGGTCATGAGGAAGAAGAGTTGGATGAAGAGATTCATGAGGATGGATCAGACACAGAAGAGGATGATGATGATGGTGATGGACCTGCTTCTGACGATGATGATGAAGTCCGCATCAGGCAAAAAGTAACTGAAGTAGATCCTCTTGAAGCAGCCAATTTTGAGCAGGAGCTGAGAGCTGTTGTTCAGGCAAGTTTGTTATTGCTGTCTATATTCATAATTGATGTTCATGCTGCTGTGTTATTGCTACCATTTTCTATTTCCATTTTGTGGCTCATTATTGGTCTATTCTACAATGCTTTGGTAAATTCATTCCCAAACTCGGTAACAAGTGCTTGCCTATACCTTTCTAAGGACCTGCTCACACCTTATTAAAAATTTGATGATTTTGTGACATATTTTGTGCAGGAGAGCGTGGAGCAGCGAAGACAAGAGCTTCGAGGTCGACCTGCATTGCATATGGTAATGCCTATTACCTTGTTTGAGGGTTCCACCCGGGATCATCATGGAAGAGGGTTTGGAGGTGAAAGTGGTGATGAGGCAATGGATGAAGAGGCCGGGGGGAACAAGGAGGTTCAGGTGAAAGTACTTGTAAAGCGAGGCAACAAACAACAGACAAAACAGATGTACATTCCTAGTGATTGCTCTCTCATACAGAGCACCAAGCAGAAAGAAGCGGCTGAGTTTGAAGAGAAACAAGACATTAAGAGGCTGGTATTGGAGTATAATGATAGAGAGGAGGAAGAGATTAATGGGTTGGGAACACAAGTGCAAAATTGGATACCCAGTGGTAATAACAGAGGTGGCGGCAGACACAG
Organism: Erythroxylum rufum; assembly: GCA_027478365.1. Taxonomy (NCBI): domain Eukaryota; kingdom Viridiplantae; phylum Streptophyta; class Magnoliopsida; order Malpighiales; family Erythroxylaceae; genus Erythroxylum; species Erythroxylum rufum. The sequence goes on from JANIHZ010142615.1 coordinate 7,734, forward strand.
TACATGGGAAGGAAGCAGTGGAAGAGGTGCTGGATCACGTCATCGGCATCAACATCATTCTGGCAGCGGAATCTATCATGGTAGAAGAAGGTGATGTGTTGGCAGTTAAAACATAATGACTGGGCTTTCCGGCACTTATTTTGTAAACGCAGTGGTTCTACAATTCAAACTGGATCTTTGTCCATCAGGAAATGCTGAGAACGGTTTCATTTCAAAATTGTTTAGCACAAATTCTCCCCTTGTTATATAATTGGTGCTAATATAATACCTTCAGCACTGAAATTTATCATCCTTTGGCGAGTTTAAAGTCATGCATCGAGTTGCAAAGAATCAATGCCTCTTATGCGGTACGATACTCATATGTTCATACGCTTGGCAAGGTCAACATTTTGAGTTGATTCAAGAGATTTATGAGGTAGAACATACTTGCAATGGAGGTATGTGGTTGATACAATATTGCATCGGTGATTCTATATGCCAGGGGTTTAGTAATGTTCTAACTTTTTTATTCTGAATAGTGCAAATGTCACTTGTCTGTACATATTTACATGGTCGAAAAGTTTGCTGTTACTTGTCAATAATTTCATGTTATATATTTTTTAGTTGCATAGTAGATGAATTGCTCTATGGTGATGGACAGAGTATATCTTTTGTTCTATATACCTAATCAAGAATAACACAACTTCAGAACCTATTCATGAGTCGACAATGGCTTTTGATTATTCCTGTCTTCATTTCAGCCAGAATAATTAGATACCTTTTGGTTGCTGTAATAGGATTGAACTGTGCTTAGTGGTGCCACTTCCTCTACAGTGATCATTGGTGGGCATTATTTAATTGCATAGCATTTCTTAGGTAGGGTAGGCTTTTGATATGTTCAATACTCTTTACCTTTTAGGAATATAAAATATAATCTAGTACTTCCAGTTCATATGATCTAGACAAGAAAAAGGGAAAAATATTCCATGAAGGGAACCTAAAATGTTGCCTTATAGAGAAATCTGTGGTGACTTGTCCTTGATATTCAAGTTTCATTGTTCAATTGGAACATAAGATTTGCTTTACAAAAGTTGGCATATTTACTTATTTTGGAATTCGGTTCTGCACAGTCTTCGGTGCCCTTTAAGAAATCAATCTCTTTTTCCAATGCCAAGTCTAAGAATTTTATGCCATTTGTGTTACATGTGGGATCTACAAACGTTTCCATTTTAGGCATAAACATGAGTCCTCTCACTTAGTTTTGTTCATGTTTTGATAAAATCTAAAATAGGTTTATAAATTTCACTATTGTTCGACCAATTGAATTGAGTTTGGTCTTGGACGTCTGACTTTGAAACGTTACATATTGTTTGTTCCAAAAGTGTCTATATATATATATACCCTTAGTATCAGAGTATGTTTGCTTCTTCTACCAAATTTTGAGGTCTGAACTTTGGGTAAATCTGACTGACTTGGTTTCCAGTTAGACTTTGGACTATTTGTACGAAGAAAAGTCACTATAACACAGAACCCCTTTGTTCTTCCAATAATATAAATATATGTGTATATATATCACATCAAATCTTGTGTTTTAGTTAGTCTATTTCAATCTTATTTTATTAAATGTCATTTATATATTTACATAAAATTTATATAAATGTATGAATAAAATTTAATGAAACGTGATAGCCGGATATATATATGCGCGAGTGTGCGTGTGAGAAAGTTTTATTAAGGTGAAGTCGTTTTAAAAAATTAAAGTCATTGTCAGTACGAAAAGCAGATCCACAAGTGGGCGGTGAGAGATTGAAAAAACGTGCGGAAAATGAATTAGAATGGATAGTTCCGTAAATAAAGTGAACTATAGGATCAAAGAGTGAAGGGTACAAGCTAAGATTTGGGTACGAAAGGAGCTGGAGAGGCCACGACATCCAACTTCCATAGAAACCTCGAATCCTTACCGACAACCTAAACACAGATTTCTTTATCCAACCAACGAGCCATCGATCACAACTTTCATTTTTTTAAATTAATAATAATAATAATATATAATTAAAATTATAAAAGTAACCCACTTTATATTTAGTTACTTTTAATATAGTGTTTGTTCTGTATTTATGTTTTTCTGTGGGACATAAAAATTTCTAATTATTGAGATAAGACTTGATGTTGATAGCATAACTATATGACATGTGCAATTGTTAAGTGCTGTTATTTTTAATTATTCATCACTCAAAAGTCTCAAACATCATAACAATAGCTACCTAACACATTTTGGAGGGATTGTTGTCATAAATAAGAAATTTTAACATTAAAAAATCTTTTTATTTAACATTTATATGTGAGAAGTTTTAGGCTTCAAAGGGAAAATTTAGAATTTAAAAATAAGAGATATAGAGGGTGAGGGTGTCGTCGACTTTTCTTTTTGCATTTTACAAAAAGAATGTTTATGCTATGCAAATATGTGACATTTCAGTCACAAAGAAATAATCTTACTAGTCACTACAAACTCAGTCTATAAAAAAGGATGTATCTTGATTTATAAATTTTTATACCAAATAATTATTAAAAATTATATGATTTATAATTCTATAAAACATAAATACTTAATTATTTTCAAATATGTGATTTCACAATTTTCAAATAAGCTATTACATAAATATTGTCAATTTAGTTCTCAATTTTTTAGAATTAATTGGATATAAAGTTTATTTTCTAATTTAGTCGGGAGTTAAAGGCCTTGTTTGGTGAAGAGCTGATAAGTTCTTTTTTAATTGATTGGCCCATTTTATTTTGTTGACTTTATAAAAAAGCTATTAGGGTTGTTTGTTTATTAGCTGGTTAGGTTGGCTGATTTAACCCAACCAGCTTATTTTGTTGGATATGCTTCTATAGGAGCTTTTCAAGCAATTAGCTAAAATTTTGTTTGTTTAATGTCGATTTTTCCCTTTTCCTTCAAGCCCTTTAGGTTATTTAATATTGATCCTTCAATTTTTGATATTTAATAATTTAGTTTTATATAAAATCAAAATATAATGCAATATTTTGTGTTATATACTACTTATTTCTTAAGCAAAAGGCTAGTAACTTAAATTGGAATGTATTATATTCCAAATCTTAACTTAATGTTAACTAATTTTGATTTTAG
>JANIHZ010142623.1:0-10859 GCA_027478365.1 Erythroxylum rufum
AACTCTATATATGTAAAGCTTATTCATTCAAATAAATGTGAATTTTCTTCTGCTGCTATTCTTTCTTCTTGTCTTCGCATTATATTTCTAAAACCAACAGCTAGTGAGGTCCTCCCAAAGCTTCATTCTTTGGTAACTAAAATTACAAGCATCAATGATATTAATATCAAATGATAGGTTAGAATTTTCCTGCTTACATATTAGGTGAACAAATTGGTTTGAGGTTATATGGACTACAGCCTACACTTTGTTCTTATTAAAAGAATAGACTATTCAACCATTGTAATAGGGATCATGGTTTGAACCAAAGGACCATTCCGTTCCTAAAAACTTCATAGCTTCCTGGAACTTGAGAGCCTTAATTCTGTCTCTAGAAGTCCTATCAAAATGGGCTCTTTTCATGAATTAAATATTTAACAGCCTACTTTTGTTGGACTTCATGCAGTCCCCATATATTCCAAAAAAACATAGTTCCTGGTTATAGGTTAAGAATCCAACCTTTTGGTTTTTCACTTTTCCTGCCTGATCTTTTGTTAGCAATTGGAGACAATTGAAACCCCATCTCTAATTCTTCTAGATAAACATGACCTTGATCATCTTCGTCAGTGGGCTCTGCTTCTAGATTATGCTTTTCTATTGGTTCTTTGCCCTTACTAGTAGGTTCTAAATTCTTTTGTAGAACTAATTTTTGGGGAATCAATTCAGTAGCTAGTTCTTCCATAGATTCTGGAGGCGCATTTAGTTCTTCTTCATCATCATTTTGATCAAATTTACCACAATTCAACTGGTTGGGAGCTCATCAATTCCCATAAGTTCATAATAGTTCCCTGAAATGAACTTTCTCCCAGTAGGCTTCCATGTTTTGTTTGCCATTGAAGTTTCCAGCTGTAGCTAAGTTACACTTCAGTTTTAACCAGTTCACTAATAGCATTCAACTTTATAACTAAAATTGCATCAGGCAGCTCCATTTTGGAGCTAACTTCCACACACATTCTAACATAGCAGATTTTCTCAAGAAGTGCTGTGGCTAAATCAAATGCAAGAGGTTTCCCCACCGAGCTAGCTCAAAAAGCTCAATCCATCTGGGGTCCAATATTCTAATGGAATTTTATGAAAATTAATCAACAAAGGAATAGATTCAATCCTAGACTTATCAAGTTTCAAACCTGGACACCATTTTTGAACAAATATAAGTTGTCCTCTAATGTGCCAAGGGCCAGATTATATGACCTTATTCATGTTATCCATCTCAGAGAACTTGAACAAGAAAGTGTCCTCCTCTGTTAGCGATACCTTGTCCAAACCTTTGCCTCCCCATTTGCCAAGTGCCCAGCTCTGAACTAGGGCAAAAGAAGGCCCTTTGTTGAGGAAAAAGGCCACCAAAATGCAGCCCCAATGTTTAACTCCATCTTGGAGAAATTTAAGAGGAAAGGTGACAATACCATCGACAATAGTGGCTTGGAAATGCTTAGGAGACTTTCTTGGAAAGTCAATAGCCACCATATTTCTCCATGCTTTTTTAGCTTCAGCTAGATTGTCTACATTTTGTTTTAATGCCTTCTGTTGCGAGAGATCCCTAGCCTCCTGAAGAGAAGGGAAAGCCTCATTTGACGAACAGGCTTCCATGGTGCCTTCTGCAAGGAGTGTGTCCTATTCATGACACCATAGATTAATTATAATTAATATACAATGTTAGTCTTCCTCCCCGTCGCCTCACTGCCTCACTGCCGCTCACCAGTCTCACTGAAGATCACTACCTCTTGCCACAAACCCCCGCGACTTTCGCTGGCTCGCTCGCTCCTATATTTGCACAGTTCGTTGTGTTACTATTCACGACATTGCATATTAATTATAATTAATCTACAGTGTTTCTCCCCCTCAACTCACTGTCGCTCTCTAGAGACACCGATCACTGCGTCACCTCATGCTCGTGTTTTCGCTCAGTTCTATCAGTCACAGTTTGGTTCTCTCGTGTTTCCACTCAGTTTGCCAGTACTTAGACACCTGTTCTCGCGAGTGTTTGCTACCTAGCTGATAAATTAGTAGAGAATATATATATATATATATAAGCACCTAGAAGTATATATATGTAAGCGCCTAGAAGTATATACATATACATATACATGTGTAATTTGAGTTCCTATTATTGTGGTGCCTATGTGAATAATATTACAATATCTTAAGTATAAGGATATGGGTTTTCATGTCGGTCACGTGACCGTTCGGGTCCTGATAGAGCTTCACTTGAAATTTTTAATCTTTTGGGGGGTGATGACTTTAAAATTATCTTCCATCGAGTCGTAAGTTCAATTCTCATTTCCTTTATTATATTGAAACACGTATGTAAATCCCTTTCTATGCGGACGAATTGATCAAAATCGGATATGTCGGGTTAAGCAAACACAATAAGCTTGTCTAGTACATCATAATCTCTCAAAAGTTGTTGAAGATATAGTCTGATGAATTATTATCATTATCGACAAAGGAAAATAAAAATAAAAATGGCCAAATTTTTTTTAAAAAAAAAAGAAATGAAAAGATATCAATCCTTAAAAAAAGTGAACCGAAATTTCGGAGAGTCCAAAAAAGACTTAAACTGGATAATTTGAAGCATTCATATGAAGTGCTACTAAGGAGGAATAATTCCCATCCTTGATTTTGATCAATCTCTCATGCTTTCCTTTCTCTACGATTACTCCATTTTTTACCACAGCAATAACATCAGCATTTTTAATGGTGGATAATCTGTGGGCTACAACTACTGTCGTTCTATTTACCATAACTCGATCCAAGGCATCTTGGACCACTCTTTCAGATTCTGCATCCAAAGCACTTGTTGCTTCGTCCAGTAATAGTATTTTTGGATCTTTCACAATAGCTCTGGCAATGGCTACTCTTTGTTTCTGCCCTCCAGATAATTGAAATCCCCGCTCTCCCACTAGGGTGTCATATCCCTGCAGTTTGTTTTTCTTGCACTTGAGTCCAGTACCAGAGTGAAGCATTCAATTCAAGGGACTATATTTTCTTGGAACACGTAAAGACTCCACCAAAATTTTAACCTTAAATACTAATGAACTCTTAACTACAAAATTATTTTTGAGACTTTATAAGTATGGAACTGAAGATTTAGAGTATACTTGCGGACTAACCTGGTGTAAGCTACTGATGAAATGGTGTGCATTAGCCAATTCTGATGCAGTTAAAAGCTCAGCTTCAGTCGCATCGGCTTTTCCATATTCAATGTTAGCACGGATTGTATCGTTGAACAAAACAGGTTCTTGACTTACTAGTCCCATTTGTTGTCTCAACCACTTAATTTGAAACTTGTTAATTTTGATTGAATCAATGGTTATATGACCTGAATCAGGGTCATAAAATCTCTGAAGCAATGCAATTATTGTTGATTTTCCGCTTCCACTTTCCCCGACCAATGCAACAGTCTGAAAGAATAAAAACCAATCGATTAGCTAACTTGGAATTCGATGGTGAAGTAAAGACAGGCATATAAATGAAGCTGTCTTCTTGTTTTCATGCTGAAAGCATGATAAATTATGAATGATCACCTTGCCAGACTGAATAGTCAGACTGAGGTCTCGGAAGATTTGAACATCTGGTCTAGTTGGGTATTTGAAGCTTATACGACTAATCTCAATGTCTCCTTTTACATGGTCTACTGTCATTCCTGACTCCTCTCTTGAATCGATATTGGACTTTCCATCTAAAATTGCAAATATGGAAGCAATAACAGTCTTTGCGTTGGAAGAATCTGGAGCAAAGGAGCTGGTTCGAGAAATTGTAACGGATACCATAGCTAAAGCAAACACCACCTAAACAGCATAAACATGTAATTTGTCTCATTAAGACATAATTACAACATATCAAAAAAAATATTCACCAACAACGAATATCAGCCCACCTGAAAAATATCTTGGAGTGTGGTTTTTCTATGAGTAACGAGCTGAGCTGCTGCATAGAATGTGGCTGCATATGCTGAAATCATCATGAAGATTGATAGTCCATATCCTAATCCGCTGACCAGCCCCTGCCTTACTGTTGTCATTACAGGGCCTTCGCATTTATTTTTGTATAGTTCCATCACCTTCTTTTCTAAGCAGAAAGATGCGACAGTTCGTATACTCGCAACTGCATCATTTGCAACTTGACTTGCTTCCTCATACATCATCTGCAAGCTTTCAGTCTCCATTTACAATTTCGAATAGAATAAGATACACGGAGAAGAGTTAATAGTAGCTTTTGGTCATACCTTGGCATTTCCGCTGAATCCTTTCAAGAACTTTATTTGAAGAAATCCACTGATTGCTATCAGAGGAAATAAAACAACGACAACAATTGCCAATTGCCAACTTGCAGAAAAGGCAATGACTAATCCTGCTATTGCAGAAGTAGTGTTTTGAATCATCTGAGCTAGAGTGTCCCCGACCAAAGCACGAGCTAAAACTGCATCTCCTGAGAGTCTAGCACCAATTAAGCCACTTGAGTGCTCAGGTTCATCAAACCAGGCGATTTCCATGTGGACCACCTTCTCAAAACACATATAACGAATCCGTTGAATTAATTTGCCACCAGCAACAGCGAATAGGTAAGATTGCAACGGATATACGATGAAGGACACTAGAGCCGGAATCAGAATTATTGATGACCAGAACTTAGAATCTTCCCGCAATTCATCAGGCATTTCATAAAATGTCTTAATAACTCTCGAGAGCAGCAAACCAAAAATTGGATATATGGACCCATTGACAACTGCAACAATTGTTCCTGATATAAGCAGGGGAAGTTCAGGCTTGTTGAGAGCTGCAAGGCGCAAGAATGGGACCTCTGTGCTAATTTCTTCTCGTAGAGTTTCATATCCTTGCGGAATTTCAGGGTGGATACTACTTCCATTAGGTAAAATAAATGAGGCATTTGCAGAACGTCGACTGCTATGTTAGGATGTTGAGTTAAGGATCGAGTAACCGGACGATGAACAGGAAAATCAAAATCTGATGGAATTAAATTTCCCTTATTCTTGTTGGAATTCTTCGAGCGACCTATCTTGACTAATAACTCAGCTCATCAAAGGGAGACTGATACCTTAGAGTTCGATAGAGAGAACTCTGATCTCTTATTTGAATAAATTCTGACTTGCTCTTTATTAATTATGATTGCCTTTAAATAGGCAAGTCTCCTTACAATAATAGAATTCCTACCCTAAGCATGTTTCCTACTTTCGATAATCCTACCTTATTATTATCCTATCAATAATAGGATTCCCACCAAATCCCACCAAATCCTACCTTATTATTATCCTATTAATAATAGGATTCCTATCATATTATTATCCTAATAAGGAAATAACCATAAAACAACAATTATCTAACAAATCGATAAAAATCCAAATTAATGTTTTTTCCCTAAGAATGCGTCTACAACATGCTATTTCCTACCCCAGATGACACCCGACTTATGGATCGTGCTATTTCCTGACTTGATTTTCTGAAGGACTCTGAAGTAAGACTTGATTCTTTCGGATCTTCCGCAGCATGTTTTGACACCTTACTAACCTCTTGCAAGTGTATAAGCTGGGAATACGGTCCTTCAGGATTCCTAATAAGCTCAGAATGGGAACCTAATCAATCAGAAACAATTTCTCCACGTTTTCAGTCTATCTTTCACCAACAACATATGTTAAAAGAGTTCTATTTCTATTGTACTGGAAGAATCAATTGTGCAATCTAGTTCTATACAATTGAAACGATTAATTCGGTAGAAATATTGGAACCTTTTTCAATCATCTTTCCTCTGTGAATGACTGCAATCATGTCAGCATTTCTGACAGTGCTTAATCGATGGGCAACAATCACAGTTGTTCGACTGACCATGATCCTGTCCAATGCTTCCTGCACAACCTTTTCTGATTCTGCATCAAGTGCACTTGTAGCTTCATCTAAAAGTAGTATTCGTGGATCTTTCAGAATTGCTCTAGCTATTGCGATTCTCTGCTTCTGTCCACCAGAAAGTTGAGAACCGTGCTCGCCTACCATGGTGTCCAGTCCCTGGACACATAAAAGGACATCCAAATGAAACACACAATCCATTTGGTCCAAGAAACAAAAGCATCAATGTTCAAAGTCACATGTAAGAAACCACAAGCACCTGAGGCAGTTTGTCAATGAATTTGGAAGCATTAGCAAGTTCCAAGGCAGCTGCTATCTCTTCAGGGGTTGCACCATCTTTTCCATAAGCAATATTGTCCTTGATACTTGATGTGAACAACACAGGTTCTTGACTAACAAGACCAATTTTTTGTCTGATCCACCTAAGTTGAAACTCTTTGAGATTAATGCCATCCACAAGAACTTCTCCACCTGGTGGATCATAAAATCTCTCTATCAAATTGATGATAGTCGACTTCCCGCTTCCACTCTGACCAACCAAAGCCGCAGTTGTGCCGTTGGGAATGAAAAGAGAAAATCCACAAAATATTTGTTCGTCAGGTCTAGTTGGATAAGAAAAATATACATCCCTCAGCTCTATATCTCCACGGATATCCTCCGATATCTTTCCTTTCGTGTCATAAGCATCTATTTCTGGCTTTCTTTTGATTGTTTCAAACATCTTATAAGCTGCTGTTTGACCAGCGGCGAAAGCAGTGATACAGGGTGATGCCTGCCCTAGGGACCTAAAATGTCATTGATAGGACAATAAGCAAATATGCAATTTGACAATGCATAAAGTTAGATCACATATATGATCGATAATACGTAACTGTTACGGAAAGATGTCTTACACACTTGAATCAGAGGGAACTTACAGTGCTCCATTTAGCACAGCAAAAATCACGCCAACCACTACGCCACCGGTGTATCCTTTTTCCAGTATCATCTTTGCACCAAACCAAATTGCCAACGAATAAGTACAGAAAGATGCTGACATAGCCATGCCAAGACCTAATCCTGAGGCAAAGCCTTCCCGAACATTTGACTTGTAAGCAGCACCCAAAAATTTCTTGTAAGAGTCGATGGCTTTTTCCTCCCCAGTAAAAGATTGAACCTGCAATTGCAGTCCAGGAATGAGATGAGCAAATATACAGATGAAATTTATCATTGTAATTCTATCATATATGTAAAGCATACTGTTCTGATTGAGCCGATCGTCTGCTCAACCACATTTGCTGCCTTGGCATAAGCACTCTGTCCAAGGGATGTCATCCTAGATATCATGATGGACATGAGTGCACCGGCTAGCACAAGCAAGGGAATAGATGACAGCATGACAATTGTGAGAAGCCACCCTTTGATTACTGCTACAAAGAATCCTCCAAAGAATGTTGATAGCAACTGTAGAAATTTCCCAACCTGCATGATATAGGGATTAATGATCAAAAGTCATTCATAATATCTTGTTTCCGCTTCCGTCGAGGTTTAGTAAATACCTTCTCGCCAATGGCTTCTTGAATTAGGACTGTGTCACCGGACATTCTGCCAACAATTTCTCCTGTATTTGTTTCCTTATCAAAGAAACCAACTTCCTGTCTGAGTACAGTTTTCAAATACAAACTCCTTATTCGTGCAGCCTGCCTTTCACCAGTGATCATCCAGCAGCTCACCTCTGAGAACAAACAAAAGTAGATATGCTTCTGATCTCAAATGCATGAAAATTTGTATTTCTTTTTCAACTTGATGTAGTGGTTTTAAGTCTATACTTACGCAGAAATGCTGCTAGACCACTCCCGACAGCCAGGTACGTTGCTTTAACACACATCTACAAAGGAATAAATAAACAGGCGAAGAAAAAGTATCATCCTCAATAGGTTACTGCAATAATAACAGCGATATGTGAATTCCGTCCTCCACTTCTAGCTACAAGCAGGTATATACCTCGGAAATTAAGTGCAGTAAGTTCTTGTTCTGGATTAGTCCGAAGTCATCAATCAACTGTCCAAATAGAATAGTCATAATGGGCATAGACAATCCATTAGCAATAGCAGAAACTGAGCCAATTATCATCAGCAAGACGTCCACGGAATCAGCAAAAGCAAAGAGCTTATAAAAGGGAACTGTTCTGGTTTTCTCATCTTCTCCATTTCTCTTCTCAGGCTCTCCCAAATTTCCTTCTTCTCCTGAGTTCTTCTCCATTTCTTCATGAGTTTTCGAGGTGGTTGCCTCACCATCTTCCATATTTGTCAAGTCATGTAAGCTTTTCTCCCTATCCATCACTCTTACGTCAAGAGCTGTTGTAGCTCATATGCCTGCGGCCAACTATATTCAGTCTCTAAATATGCAGGTCCACTAATAAATTTGGTCTCCCAACTCAACTTCGTTTATTGATCAGAACTTACAAGATAACACTGAATTGAACATATCAGTTAAGATACTAATAATTTTAAGAACAAAATCATATTTACTTTATTAAATAAAGGATCAATTTAAAATGAGAGACAAATTTGTAAGTCTTTTAGAATCATGTAAAAATCATATTGAGATGGTTTTGAACTGATCGTAACACAAATTGCTCGCATGATAATTAAAGTACACCTGATGTTTCCCACGGTCCAATTAGTCGGCATCGTTGAGCAGTCCTGGTTCTCTATATTAGATTTTGCAAGCAAATCTTGACACACGTATCCATTCTATTGCTTGATAAAATATTTAAGGAATCAGAGCATAAAATCCTCAACTTTTAAAATAGTAGATAATTAGTACAATTTCGTATTTAAGTTGCCCAATTGGAATCCAAAAGAGTAGTCAATTTTTTATCGAAAAAAAAAGTAAGCTTCTGAAAATTTTTTAAGTCCACGTTTTCCTGAGTGTTGTTGTATTGGATTTATATTTATGTATAATGTGTAAAGTATAAAGATTTCCTTCAATCAAATGATTTCGGTTTCTTTAAAAATATCTATAGCTTTAATTTATTAGATCCTCAAATAAAAATAATAATTTTCATCAATTTTATATTTGGGTGCGTATTAGTATAACAAATTATTTTAAGATTGGCATCCATGATGGAGGAATAGTTAATTAGTTCCTTATATAAATTCGATATTATAATAATAAACTTTATTATATCTATCTAATTACAGAAATACACTTACGCATCCAGAAACTTCTAATAATATTGATTATTTTAATAAAATAAAGGTATATATTGAACTAGGCAGGCAATATATACCTAGGCAAAGTAATGATCTACATATATACTTCCAAAAGCACATTTCAAGAGCAAATCTATACAGTTCGTCCACCTAAAAGAATGAGAAGTTCACATAAACGCTAGTAGATTATGTTTAATAGAATAGCGACAATGATATTTTTCAGTCTTCTTATTATTTTTACTATTTTTAATTAAATTTTTCAATATTATGTCGAGTACTTTTTGACAGACGAAAATACAAATTAGATGTTATGCTGATGTGACGATTAGTTTACATGACAATGGGAACTCCAAAATATTATATGAATGTGTTTTCTCATCATAATATTGATGTGTCATTTATATAGATTTTATGTCAATGTTTTAATTAAATATAAAAATAATACATGTGAAATTGCAAATAACAATATGAAGAATTAATTGATAATTTTTTTAAAAGCAATCTAGGTACTTATTCTTATCATTATGTATGATTATAAATATCATATATATGCTTAAATAATAGTAAATATTAATTAATCATACAATATAAATATATTATTATAGGATAAAAATTTAAACTTCCTTGACAGTTTAAGAAATTTTAGAAAAAAGTTCATGATTTTTAATATTCTTAAAAAAATTAACCTTTAAATTTTTCAGAAAAACTCATTCTCTTGAAATTTGGTGAAAAATAACAGTGATGCACATGCAATATGAGAATTAGATGTAGAATAATCAAATGTTGTTTATATGACGATTTAACTCTACTTTTAAACTTGAAATAGAACTAATTTCAAATTCGATTTAAACCAATAATTTATTACAATTATTTTAAATTACTAATTTTAGTCAAATTTAGTTTGTTCGAGTTAGGTTTAAAAGCTAAGTTAGGTACCATATTAGTTCATGTCTGATATTCATACTGCATGTGTTTTGTCATTAATTTTTTAACCCTAAACAAAGAAAATGGTTTTATAAAAAACTGAAAATTAAAATGAGTTTTTTTTAATAATTTTAAGGATTAGGGGATTTTTCTAAGATTTTTTAAATTATAGGAAAGGTTTATGTCTTATACTCATTATTACCTTAAGAGAAATTATGAGGTACGAATTTTAAACTCAATCTCTTTTGTTTTTTAATATTGGTTTCATGATCATGGAGATCACTTTGCATGGATAGAATTACTCTTCAATATTGCATTCAAACGTTTAAGTCTGTCGATAATGTTTTTACACTCTAACATTGCTTTTAAGGAGAAGAATCTATTTCTATCACACTTAATGGTGTTATTATCATCTACATCTAAATAAATCCTAAATTTCTGCAAAAAAAAACAAATATAGTATAAGAAAGGAGGGAGCATTCCAATAAAGAATTTTAATTTATTAACCGTCATGTATCAAACTGATTAATGAAACAAAGATTATAATAATACATAAGTTTGTAATAAAAGCTGGCAAACTGAATTCGGTAAATAATAAAAATAAGTTATCAATGATAATAACCTTAGGAGCTGTTTGTTTATGTTTTTTTCCCCATTTTTTATTGTCATTTTTGTAAAAAGAAAAACAAGTAAGTAAAACGTGTTTAGCTTATTTTGTTGCAATTTTTTGTTTCTGAAAATTAAAAAAAAAAACACAACAGTTTTATAGAAGCCAGAAAACATCATTTCTCTTAATTTTGACAACATGTTTTCTTTGACAGAAAACCATCATATCCCTACT
>JANIHZ010142632.1:0-10859 GCA_027478365.1 Erythroxylum rufum
AAAAAATACATTATCATCAACGCAACACAAAATACATTATCATGAATGCAACAAAAAATCTGAACTAAGTTTTGGTTTAAGGTACTGTCTTTTGTTTTCACAACAGTATTGTTACTGTTATGTAGAGTGGAGGAGTTAGATGTGTTGCTTTGTTCGGAAAGGTTGCTGTCTATTTACCAACCAAGCAAAAGTGACAACATTTCCTTCATTTCTCATATCTGAAATGTCCTGTTTTCAAATATCCATCAGAACAGATACTAATATGGAGGTGGGAGAATTTTTAATGACACTGAAAGTGAAATTATATTTTAAAAGCAATAAAGATACTAATATTCTGTTGATATACCCATTCTGCCAGGGTTATTTGCATAGACTATATACAACAATTTACTAAGTGAAACAAATAGTTCAAATTTTCACTGTCCAATACGTATTTGCCCTTCTAATATGGTCAACTCTAGGACCACCAAGGCTCGGTTGTATCAATAAACAGAAGCGAGTAATGTAGCTGTACTAGAAAATCACCAGAATAGGAATCACCAGACCTGAGGTTTAGGGATACTCCTACTCCTGCTGCAATTAGGTTCTATGCCTCAACTCCCGCTTCTATTTTATTAGCTGCATATACTTTTACTAAAGGGTAATCTATCAAGTGGATATTTTATGGTAGCTGCATGAAGCCTAAACTCAAGAGTACTAGCAACATAGACTTGGTAGATTTTTTTTTAAGCCTAACATTAAGGATCTCATTCATCTCAGAAGTAAACGCAGAAGACCAATAGAAGACAGGGTTATTACCATCATGATTTTACAATAGTAAAAATAAGTTTTAAAACTTTTTTTTTAAATTTTGTAGCTTTTTTTATATATAACAACAAATTAATATAATCGTTGCTTTTTAATATTATTAAAATCAATACTTTTAAAAACTGTTACGTTATATTAATTTTTAGCAACACTTTTTTAAATTGTTAGAAATATTTGGTTGCCTAAAGCTCTTTTTGTTGTATTCATTCCATACTCCTTTCAAAAGCATGATAAGGAATGGTGAATTCAATTTGTTCTTGTTTGATAATTGGTCCAGTCTAGGGCCGTTAAGCCTAAGGCAGGACTTGAATGCACTCACTATGAGAAGTGAGAACTCCACTTCAAGTCAAGTTGAGTGACAATTTCTGGAGGGAATTGGAGTTGTAACCTCATGGGTGAAAGCTATACTCTTGATAACCTACTTGTATACCAGCTGAATTCGAATCAGGATGACGAATTTGTACGGGTAAAGGACTCCTTATAATGGTTCAATAATAAGTAGTGCTATGAGATATTTAAGCCTCATTCCCCAAAAGTCCACTAGTTCATTCTTATATGATCCAAATTAGTGACCCCGAAGCCCTAACTCGTCAGCACTACAAATAAGGCATAGGTGCTATGGAATTCAGAGCACCTTCTATTTATTATGTCAATTGGTTCCTGAAACTAATTCCCATATCCTCTTTCAATGTTCCTACTCTCAGGCTGTCTGGTCTAAATTCAACACTTGATGGAACTATATTGTAATGAAAAGGAAAGGAACTATATTGAAATTGTGAATAACCTGAAGCGGGATGCTTGTGTGTTTAGAATTGCTTTCCTATGCTGCATATATGCATTAAACTTCAGAGAGTCTTAGCTTTAGATAAATATGCAATTAAACTTCAAAGGTGTTGACATGCATCTCTGACTGAAAACACATGTTTATGCCATGTCTTACTCTTACATTAAAAAAATTAATTTAATTTAGCTTTTCATAAACCTCATCCTAAGACTCACCAATCACTAGTCACCTTCTATAGTCCTACCTTTTTCAGTTAATGTAAACAACAAATATATTTTAATTTATACAAGATACAGCATTTAAATTATCAGTTTTAAGGCATATATATGTTACACGACAAGAGGGAAGATAAGAGGACTCATCGGCAATAGTATGTGACAAAGTTGAGGGGTAGTAACAATTAGTAACAATAGAGGCAATGAGCTGGGAGGGGAGGTTTGCAATTTCCAGATCTGGTCGAAGAAAGGGAGAGAAGGCTGTGTAAGAGTACAAGTATGTTTTAGTCCTCCTTCTTTTCAAAACTAAAATTATTATCCAGTATTCAAAATCAGTATTATCTAGTATGTTCATCCAAAAGGGAATACCAATATTTTTCGTACCATTTTTTAGTCACTATGAAATATTTCAACCTGTAAAGTACGATATCCAACACTTCAGTGGAAGGTGAAATAGAGATTTCAAGGTAATGAACATATTCAAGAAAAAGGAGAACTGATATTCAACTTGCTATTAAAGAAACTAATGGATTGGTTGTCAATGTTATATATATATTACATAAATGGTGCTTTACTAAAAAAATTGAATCGAAATTTCAGTAAAAAAGTACCATGTTTCCTTCAATCTCAATTATCTTGTATGCATGATATGGTTAAGAGAAACCAAAGGAAGGCATAAACGATTTTGAGTTCAAGTGACTTTTTTCTCCTTACCTTACAATTGATTTTGTCCCTGTTTACCTCGGAGTGCACAGCCGATGAGGTTGATGAGCCACTCTTCCACGTATCCAGACATCATATTTCAAGTATGGGAGATTGAATAACATAAATGAAATAAAAGAGGGAAACATACTATAGAGATGATTTAGATGAAGTGCCCGAGAACAAGTGGATTTGTTAGGGGCTATGGGCACCAAATGCCTCTAACGAACTTCTAAACATCAGGGGAAGGGTAACTACGAGGGACTGCGTTGTGTTTCTATTATCAATTTCCCCTAAAGTTTCAACTACAGGCCTTGTAGCTGGAACTTAGCAGACCTGAAGTGCTAGAGGGCACTGGGTCGATCATTTGAAGAAATAGGTGTTGATGGAAAGCAAGTTGTATGGAAACGTATCCTTCCAACTCCTGATAGCCCGTTACCAGCCTTCATGTATTTAAATAACATGTAAAATTTGGTATAGAGAGAAGCCAGGAAATAACGTTCTGGATAAGTAGATAGGTACGTGAATCTTATTGGCCTACATGTCATTAATATGAACCATTGAAGAACCTATAAGTAATTTCTTCCCTTCGCTTAGTAAGATGTTTCTTATTTTTTAGCAAACAAGAAAAATATTTAACTTATTTCTCAATGTCTTCTCCTTAGTCAATTGTCTTCTCTCTTACCGTAACTGTACGTTTCCTCGAGTTTTTTTTTTGGGATGGGATCTTCTGTCTAATATTATGATGTCTTATTATGTCCCATAAATCTTAGCCATTTATTTATGCGAGTCTCACGTTTATTTATACGGGATCTACGCGAGACCCACATAAATGAATAGCTGAGATTCATAGGACAGAATAAGACACCATAATATTAGACAGAGGAACTATACTCTTTTTTTCTCGACAAGCATATTTCATTTTAAGATTGTTAATGGTTGTTCTAACCGTGAAGATATTGTTAAGATATTTTATTCTATTTTTTGCATTATTTGTATTTTAATTTATTTGAGATATGTCTTACGATAAGGAATTTAATTTGTTATAGAATTCTACTATATCTTTTGTTACAAGGAAGAAGATTTGGTATAGAATTCATCTATCTTGAAATATGTAGAATTTTTGAAAGTTAAGATAGGGTAAAAGGAAGGAATCTTAAATGAGATAGAACCCTAAAAAAGGAAGGATTTATTGGAGATAAGCATGCAATCCATCTATCGATTTTTTTAGCTGTGTTTGTTGATGCGCCTCAGTGATTGATTACGATTTTGGCAATCCATGTTGTTACAAATATTGTGATTTTGGCTATCGCGATTTTGGGGTGCTTTAGAGATTAAGCACAAAGTTGTATTTATGATTTTTGATGCCGCTATGTGTAAGGGTTTTGGTCGATGAGTAAGGGTTTTGGTCGATGAATTGTAAAGCATACAACAAACTTTTTGTTTTAGAAGACTCTCTATGATTTTGATTTATGAGGCTGCACATATAGAGGAGTATTTCCTTAACTCAAGTTTCTTTTGTTTATGTTATTTTTGATTTAATTACTTGAGATATTTTCATCTTTGTTGTCATTCGTTATTTCAAAATCTTCTGTTGAGGTTGGAATGAGGTGGTCATATTATTAGGTATGTAAAATTATTGTACTTTGGTGAAAATTGATTAATTTGGGTGAGAGCTCCGCAAACGTAGGCCGTATATGTCAAACTGTGTTAACAAATTTCGTGTATTGATTTATTTGCTACACATTAATTTTTTATGTCTGTGATTAAATTATGGAAAAATCATAGTTTTTTAATCCAGTTACTTTTTGAAAAACAATTGTCAGTTTCAATTTGAGGCAACTGTGGTAGAACAGGAATTTTGCAGAACTTTGACCTTCGGAGTTTTCAATTGGTATAAGAGCATGGTTCACCTCATCAAAACTTGGTGTGTCAAGTTAGGTAGATCAGTGCTCCGCACTAATGGCTACTAGAGAAGGATCGTCGATTACAAGGCCACCATTACTAGATGGCTCTAACTATGAGGACTGATAAAAAGAATGAAACAATACCTAAAGATTTGTTTGAATGGACTAAGGCTGAAGAAGAGAAAGTGCTTGGTAACTCTCAAGTAATGCATGCAATTTTCAGTATTGTAAATAAACGACGTTTTAGTATGATATCAGCTTGTGAATCAACAAAAAAAGCTTGAGATACATTACAAACCATACATGAGGGATCAAAATCGGAGATAACGTTAAAACTTCAAATGTTAGCTACTAGGTTTGAAGAGTTTAAGATTGAGGAAAGTGAAACTATTAGAGATTTTCATGAGCAACTACGTGATATCACCAATCAAGCACATCAACTTGGAAAAAAGTACTCAAATTTGAAACTTGTTAAGAAAAACCTTGAGATCGTTACCTCCTATATTCATACCTAAGATTATATCTATTGAAGAAGCTTATGATATTAATGAGTTACTGTTGGATAAGGTGATTGAAATTCTTACAAACTTTAAGATGAACTTGTTGAGAGACAAGCGTGAGAAGAACAAAGGATTGGCGCTATAAGTTGAAGTTGCTAAATTTGTGAATGATTCAAGAGACGACTCCGATGAAAATGAAGATCTGGTGTTGCTAATAAGAAATTTCAACAAGTGGTTTAAGAAGGTGAAGAAATATAGACCTGAGTTTAGGCTAAATAATGGGAGTTCATCAAACTATAACTTCAAAAACAAGCAAAAACTAAAAAAGGTGAAAAGAAAGCAAAAAAGATACAATGTCATACGTGTCAAGATTTTGGGCATGTGCAAGCAGAATGTGTTAATACTTTTAAAAGGAGAAAAAAAGTCTTACACTAGCACTAGGGAGTCAAAATGAATCTAAAAGTGACTACGGAAGCGAAGAGGAATTTGTGAGTCATGAAGCTGTATTGGTTGCTTTATATAAAGAAAGTCCAATTGCTTGCTTAGTAGTAACTAGTGAAGAAACTGATGATGATGATACAAATGTTTCAACATTAAACTCTAATTTTGATAGCGAAAGCGATGACAGTGAGTCAGAATTCAAAAAGGAAGATATCTGCAAGGTCGATGAACTAATGTATAGCAAATGAGTGAAGACGTGTAAACAAAATGAGAAGTTAAAAGGCATGAATTCTACCATAAATGGCAGCATTGAGAAGATAGACGAATTGCTAGAAATTTGAAAAAACAAAGGGGATTTTCAAGGTGTTGGATATAAAGGTGAATGTTCTCAGGTGAATAATGAGAAAAATGGTGAAGTTAGGTTTGTATAGAAGCAAGATCAACTGAGCAAGAATAAATTTCAAAAAGAAGCACAAAGTTTGTGCCTACATATCACCTTTGTGGTATAAAAGGTCACATAAGGCCAAATTGCTACAAACTACTACAAATGTTATTTTATAATGTTCAAAATAGAAAACCTAGACATTCTGGAAAGAACGTTTAGCGGCGGAGGCTATCAGATTTGGGTTAGAAAGAATCAACCCAAGTACTTGTAGCTTTTAAATCTATGTGCGTTGCTTCTTACAATGGATGGTACTTTGACAGCTAGTGTTCAAGGCATATGATAGGTGAAAGAAGCTATTTGATGAATTATCAAAGTTGTATGGGTGGTCATGTTACATTTGATGATGGGAAGAAAACAATGATGATTGGTAAAGGAACTCTTTGTGTGGATGGATTGCCTCATTTTGAGTATTAGTCAGCTTTGTGATGATAGGCTGTTATTCTAGTTCACCAGTGATGAATGTAAGGTGTTAAAACAATAAGGAGATTATATAGTAAGTGGAAGAAGATCGGTGGATAATTACTACATGTTGGAAGATTATAAAGTTACTTAAGATGTTTTAACTATCATATGTGATAATAGAAGGTCTATAAACATTTCCAAAAACCTAGTTCAATATTCAAGAACCAAACATATTGATTTAAAGTATCATTTCATTCAAGATCTAGTGGAGACTAAAGTTTGTAGTTCTTTCCTCTGTAACAATTGAAAAGCAACTGGCTGATATTTTTACGAAACCTTTTGACTCCATCAAGTTTAAATCTCTTTGTGGGGCACTGGGTCTATGTAATTTACAACCTTGAAGCTTATTGGAGTAAGTAAAAAAAAGAGTGTTGGATGATAAAGCTTTATACTTTCATATGGTTTATGTGGGGGAAATTGAGTTTGATCCTGATTCGTTGAATGCATTTTTGGGGTTTGCGAATTTAATTGGGGATCAGTCTTATGAGGATGGATTTGAAGTGAGTAATGATATGCTGATACTTATGTCTCGTCATTTTATAAGATCGATTACACTAAAGGTATTTCTCACACGAAAATGAGTTCTTCGTTACGCTTCTTCAAATGATTCTTAGCTTCTTTTGGCTTTGATTTGTCCCAAGGGGGAGATGAATTTTATTTTTTAGATGTCTTTTATCATAATCATTTGTTTTAGGAGGACATTTCTCTTGTTTAGGGGGAGGTTTTGATGTGACAAATAATGCCAAAAAGGAGGAGATTGTTAAGATATTCTATTATATTTTTGGCGTTATTTGTATTTTAATTTATTTGGGATATCTCTTGTAATAAGGAAGTTGATTTGGTATAGGATTCTACTATATCTTTTGTTATAAGGAAGTTGATTTGGTATAAGATTCATCTATCTTAAATATGTAGAATTTTTGGAAGTTAAGATAGGATGGAAAGAAAGAATCCTAAATGAGATAGAATCCTAAAGAAGGAAGGAATTTTGGAGATAAACAAGTAGTCCATCTATCAGTTTTTGTGGCTGTGTTTGTTAGTGTGCCTCAGTGATTGTTTACGATTTTTGCAGTCCATGTTGTAACAAATATTATGATTTTGGCTGCTATGTTTTTGGGGTGCTTTAGAGATTAAGCACAAAGTTCTATCTATGACTTTTGGTGCTGTTGTGCGTAAGGGTTTTGGTTGATGAATTACAAAGCATAACAACAGACTTTTTGTTTTAGAAGACTCTTTATGATTTTAATTTTATGAGGCTGTACATATGAGGGAGTGTTTCTTTGACTCAAATGTCTTTTGTTTTTATTATTCTTAATTTAATCACTTGAGATATTTTTATTTTTATTATCATTAATTGTTTCAAAATCCTCTATTGAGGTTAGCATGAGGTGGTCATACTATTGGGTGCAAGATAACTTTTAAGGATATGAGTACGAGTGGATAACGTCAAGGAGTGAGTGGTGTTGGCTCCATAATAGCCTTGTGTAACCTTATTGTACTATAGTGAAAGTTGATTAATTTAGATGAGGGCCTCGCAAATGTAGACTATGTGTGCTGAACTACGTTAACAAATTTCCTGTGTTGATTTATTTACTGTGTACTTAATTTTTCTACTTGTGATCAAATTTTAAAAATCGTAGTTACTAATCTAGTTACTTGCTGATAAGCAACTGTAAATCTCAGTTTGAAGCAACTGTAGCATAACAGGAATTTTGTGGAACTTCGATCTTTACGTTTTTCACTAACATCTTTGTTTAAGACTCTAAAGGGTTTTGTGTTTTAAGTAATACTGAGTAGATGGGAAGGGTTGAGGGTTAAAGTTATTGGGTCATCATTCCTCATTTTATAATGATAAAATAGTTTGGAGTTGAGGGTTATGTGGATAGGCTCAAAGTCGGAGCTCTCAAGGGAATGAGGACAAACTTTATCATCCATCATTTTTTATTAGGTACCTTCGAATAGTTTTAAGTACAGGATGAGACTTCCTTTGAACACTTTTTACCTTTAAGATTCGAAGAAGCATATTTGGCTATAAGTTATCTTTATTCTTATTCTTAATGTTTTCTCTGCGCCTGAAGTAGTATGGTATTTGTAGAATATTAAACTAACCACCAATTTGTATAGGTTCATGGACTAAATCTATCCATCAAGAAAACTCTGGAGCTGGTATAATATGAATGATAAGCCTGGAATGAATCTAAATAAGCTCCAAAAGGAAACATATGGGTGAAATAATTGATTACTAGTCCTATGTTTAAAGGATGAGAGTTTAGAGTGTAAATAAGTTAGCTTCAATGAAAGATAGAGGTTGGATGCTCTCTTAGCCACTCAAACACAAGTCTTACTGAATTTTAAGAATCATTATCCTTCGTTTCTTGATCTTTTTATATGCGTAGACCTCTTATGATTTACTATTTTTAATGCATGTCTTCATGACCACAAAACATCTATAATAAGAGGTTCAAAATCGTAAGCGCCTAAAATAAGATCATAAAAGGGTTAAAGTAGGACTTGGAAGTCTATAAAGGAATCGCTTATCTCCCAAAAAAGAGTGCAAATGAATTGTTTATCACAGCAAAACAAAGAGAGGCACGTGTAGCCTTATTTCTCTTATAACCAGGTTAGGTCCATGTTTCCTCCACAAGTAGGAGAAAGTTAAAGTAAGAGAGAAAGAGAGAAAGAACAAGCCTGAAAGCCAAAATTTACAGAGAGTTAGTGATTAAAACACAGTGAGGAAAACACTTAGTGAAGCATCTGAATTATGGTTGCAAATGGCACAAATTCAAGTTTACAGCCTTTGATCCCAATTTTCAAAGGGAAAAATTATCATTTTTAGACAAAAAAGAAGAAGAATCTATTCAAGTCTCAAGAATTATAAGACATTGTTGAGATCAGATTTAAAGAACCAACATTGGCACCAGAGAAGTCCAGCCAACAATTGCTGGAAAATCGAAAGAAGGATGCTAAGGCTTTGTTTTTCATTTAGTAGGCTATGGATGATGAAATCTTCCACATAATTTCAGCAACAACCACTTTAAAGATGGCCTGGGAGACTCTAAAGCAAGAGTTTCTAGGTGACTACAGGTAATTTTTGTGAAATTACAAACTCTTCGCCGTAAATTTGAAACTTTGGCTATGAAAAAAATGAATATGTGTAAGTATTCTTGTCAAAAGTATCTAAGGTTGTGAATTTGATGAAATCATATGGTGAAAATGTCACTAATGAAACTGTAGTCTGTAAAGTACTGAGAAGTTTAACTCCAAAATTTAACCATGTGATAGCTACTATTGAGGAATCTAAGGATCTATCTGCTTATTCTTTTGATGAATTGTTAAGTTCATTACTAGCTCTCGAGGATAAACTACATAGGTCTGGTGAAGAGGTTGAAGAGAAGGCATTTCAGGTGAAAAGGGACTTTTCTTCTAAGAGGAAGACTGATAATACAAGAGGTCAGCACAAAGGAGGTTTTTGTGGTCGTGGTCATGATCGTGGGAGATGTCGAGGTCAATTTGCTGATGAATGTCACTATTTCAAGAAATATGGGCACAAGTAGGCTGACTGTTGGATTAAACAGAAAGATGAACAGAAGGCTCACTTTAGAGAAAAAGTGGAAGTGAAGAGCAAGTTATTCATGACCCATTCTTTAACTATTGATGTGTTAAATGGTGTTTGGTTTATCAATAGCGGATTCTCTAATCATATGTCCAGTTCAAGGTCTTTGTTTCGGGATCTCGATGAGACGAAGAAAAGTATAGTTCGACTTGGTGACAAGAAGCAGATTCAAGTCGAAGGTAAAGGTACAGTGGCTATTAACCCTATGCAAAGTAACATTAAACTATTCCATGATGTGCATTTTATGCCTAGTTTAGCCCATAACTTATTGAGTGTTGGACAATTGACGTCTAGTGGATATTTGGTTGTGTTTGATGGTGATACATGTGCTATTCCTGATAAAAAATCAGGATAGACCATGACACTTGTTCATATAACTCAAAATTGATTATTCCCTCTTGATGTTTCAAATGATGTGAGTAGAGCCTTAATTGGTAGCTGCAATTTTGAGTCTAAATTATGGCACTTACGATATGGGCATCTGAATATAAGTGGCTAAAGAATGTTGAGTAAGAAAGAAATGGGTTTTGGGTTGCTGGAAATTGGACAACTTGGTTTTTGTGAGGAATATATTTATGGAAAGCAAAGTAGGAAGCCATTTCTTGTTGGGAAGTCATGGAGAGCTACAAAATGTCTTAAGCTTGTGCATGCTGACTTATGTAGGCCTATGAAAATTGAATCACTTGGTGGTAGTCGATATTTCTTGCTTTTCACTGATGATTATTGCTGGACCCCGCTCCCGGAGCCCGGCCATCGGGGCCTGACCCCGTTCATGGAGCCCAACTATCCAGAACAGGAGCACAAACGAGACCGTTTGGGCCCGAATCCCGACCCCAAGGCTAAACCCAGGGTGAGTCGTCGAGACAACCAAAAGAAATACAACGCGGAAGCATACTTATAAACAAGGAAACATAACATTACAATGTCATGAGTTTAATCATCTTCATACAATTTCAAAGCTTAAGACAAAATACATCAAAATG
>JANIHZ010142653.1:0-10859 GCA_027478365.1 Erythroxylum rufum
TTGCTTCCGCTGCAAAATGATTTCTTAAAAAGTTTTGAAATCTACCGTTTCTCCAAATAAGGCATGCTTTCTTTTTCTGATCCAACACTGACAACCACCTCTTTCTCTCCACTCAAAGCAATTCAGTACAAATGTGAGCTATGTAAACAAGAGATCCATATCACAGTTTATTTTTTATAGTGAAAAATAACAACATGCAACAATTCAACTTTATGGGGGTATAATTTGATCGAGGAGGTAATAATCCTCACTTGAAATGTACAATCCTAGGTGGCAGAACCATATCAAATGTTCTTAGTCTAATAATGCTAGAACTCAATTGAGAAATCAAGGTCCATCAGGATTTCAAGACAAGTCTAGTGTAAATGATTCAAAATTGGATAAGCTCATAAGTATGGAAGAGGCTTAGAAGAGGATGGAAGGGTAATTTGAGTAAGTATTGAAGACTCATGCTTCTTCTATTCAGAATCTAGAGGTTCAAGTTGGCCAGTTAGCCAATTTATTATCTATGACTCCCAAGGAACATAGAAGCAAATCCAAGGGAGCAATTTAAGGCTATCACACTTAGGAGTGGGAAAAAGCTAGAAGAAAAAGCAGAAAAATAAGTTAAACCCCACCTTGTAAAAGACCAAGAGAAGAAGAAAGAGGATGAAGCTAAGAATGAGGATCATCCCTATTTTCCTCTTCCTCCATATCCTCCAAAAATATCATTCCATAAAGACTTCAAAAGAACATATTGGATATAAAATTTGCAAAGTTCATTAAAAAGCTGAAGAAATTGCAAATTACCTTACCTTTTGAGGAAGCTTTGGAGACAATATCTCAGTACGTAAAATTTATCAAAGATATCTTATCAAACAAGCAGACTTGTTTTGATAACTAAACAGTCTTCATGACTGAAAGTTGTAGCTCCATAACTACCAACCATATGCCCTCAAAGTTGAGAGATCCAAAGAGTTTTACCATACCCTATGTTGTTGGTAATTTAGAATTTTTCAAATGTTATGTGACTTAGGTGTAAGTATTAATCTTACGCCTTTGTCACTTTGCAAAATATTAGGTCTAAGTGATGTGAAGACAACTTTTATCCTTATTCAGTTGGCAGATTAATCGATAAAGAAATCATTTGGCATAATGGAGGATATGACTATAAAAGTAGACAAGTTTTTAATTCCTATAGATTTCATTGTTCTAGACTTTAAAGAGAATCGAATTTGTCCACTAATTCTTCGTAGACACTTTTTAAGCACTAGAAGAGCTTTGATATACGTCCATGAAAGCAACCTTATCCTACAGATTGGTGATGACATGAATTCAATATGAATAAGGTATTAAAGAATCCGAAGGAGGGAAACTCGTTTATGAGAATTGATGTAGTTGAATCATCAAAGGATGAAGAAAAGGAAGAGGAACAGATAACACAAAATATAGAGCTTGAAGAATATAAGGACGTCCCTATTCAAGAATTGGAAGCAGAAGAGGGGATGAGGGTGATTGTAGAAAAAGAGCAGTTCACCTTCTTAAAGGACAAATGGTTGGATTCAATATACGATTTAGGGAGTTTCATCATTCCCTATTTTATTGACAGTTTGTTACTGAAAAGGGAATTATTGAACTTGGCTTTCTTAATTTGATTAACTATGTCCTTCTCACTATCTTACAACATACAACTTATTTATAGGCTACTAAACTACCATGTGGACAAAAGGGTGGTAGCAAACTACTCATAATACACCCAAATTGAGGGTAGAAGGTAGAGTACATAAAGCTAATGTTGTAAAAGAGGCGCTACTTGGGGGGCAACCCAACAATTAGGATATTTTTATTTTATTTTATAATTTCGTTTTTTGGTATTTTGTTTTTTTATGTTTATTTTATAGAGATTGAATTACTGGAATTTTATGGCATTAAGTGTCTCCGAATTCCATTGCCCACACCATCACTGCCTTAATCTTAATAAGTCTTCTTGCTCTAATTTTCTTTGTTGTTAATTATCTTTATTTGTATTGTTGTGTTTTCCATATTGAGGATAATGTGATATTCATTTGGAGGAATGTATATGCAATTACATATCAAGTGTGAGTGAATTTTGCATTTATATATATCAATTTTATGTTAAACAAATTGTATATATTATCAATTGTGTGTGAATTTTGTATTTGAAATTGTATAATTTTTCTATTATGTTGGCATTGTGATGTGTGAATTGTGTAAAAGTGTCAATGGCAAGAATTGAATGAAATTAGTTTAGCTTTGAACGTAGTCATTTAAATTGTAAAGGCATAGTAACTTATAAATTTTGTATTATAAGTGTTTCTTGGGATGAATATGTAGGTTAATTAGGAAATGACTCGTAATGCGATTGTCCAGTTAAATCTAGAGAGCTTGTTCTAGGTTTTTCCATAGTTAGGTTTAGTTCAACAGATTGTTTTAATTAAACATAACCTAAGGAAAAAATTGGGTTAACAAAGTTTTTTGTTAACCTACAATTAATAGTTTCTAAGAGAGGTGTGAAAACAATAATTCAATGAAGTATGTTTAATTGTGTATAGGCTGAGATTGAACCGAGAACTGGATTCCAAATCCATTAATCACTTTTATCACTTTTAACTGTTTTCTTTAATTTTTTTATTTAGTTTAATTTTAATTTTTTTATTTGAATTAAACCAAACCCCTTATGACCTAAACAGCAATTATTTTCATTCCCTTAGGTCGTGTTTAATTAAAACAAGTTCTTTAACTAAACCTAGCTATCGAACAACCTAGAACAAGCTCATCAGATTTAATAGGATAGTTGCATTACGAGTTAGGAAAATAGATTAATCAAGGCAACAACCACTTATGCTCGGGTCATTTAACCAAGGTTAAGTTATTCGAAATGATTTGACACCATTATTTGCCATAATGAATCAGAAACACAATGATTATGTATTGTATTCAAGATTCTAGTAATTCGTATACAATGAAGGCATTTAGATCATCTTTATACAAATACCCAATCAATAGACATATGATAACATAAACAATCCCTAAAGAGAGAATGATTCAACATTACAGAATGAAGATAAGCACAAAACTATTCTTCAACTTTGATTTCACCTCGAAACCGAATTGAGGAAGCTTAGCCCTATATAGGTCTCCAAAGAATGGGTGCTCTGCCCCTCATTTTCTTCTAAAACTAATCCATCTTTGTTTGGTTGCTCAAATGTCCGTTTATAACAAAAGTTAGGGTTATGGGAAAGTGCATGGTTGGGTGCACGACCATGCATCCAACTGTGCATCACAAAAAATACTAATTTTCGTGATCATACACAGCTGAATACATGCATATCCAACCATGTAAGTCTAAAAATGCATCTTCTTGTGTGTACACGGTCATGTATCTTTCAGACCATCTTGAAAACCTCATTTTCTTGCATTTTCTTATACCATCTTCACTCTAATCCTTCTCCTTCTTTTTCCACAATGACAATTGAGTGTGAACATCAAGAGGATGGGTAAAACAATGTGCTTTGAACTCACTTTAGCTCTTATGGTTCCAAATTGTACATAAAATCAAATATGAACCAAAATGAGTTTCTTAAACATTTCATGGCATTAATCACTAAGTGTTATGGAATAAATGTATAATCAATTAAGCACATATCAACTCCCATGGAGGCTAGATTTTAATCGTACATATGGAAACTAATACTCAACAATTTGGCATTAGCTACAATGTTCGTCAAGTAAATGAGGTAAACAATTCATCTATAGAACATCATTTAGATAAGCTAAAATCCTTTGTTAGGAAAATTGTTGTAAGATAGGAATAAATGAAAGTATATGGTATATGTGCAAATGCAAACCATCCAAGAGATGGGTGTCCAACTTTGCATGATGGAAACAAAGAGTATGTCAATATTTTAGTGGGAAATTTTTCCCAAAAATACAACCCATTTTCTCAAACCTAAGTTATGGAGGAAATAAGTAGTAAAACTACTTCCTAAATAGGTCATAAGATGCACATAAATTTCCATTTAGACCATAAGCCCTCTCATCTACCTCAAATACGTTTTTGGAAGATATAGTTAAGTATCTTGCAACTAGCACTTTATAATTCTAACAGGATGCGGAGCAGTTTCAGTAAGAGACCAGATCTAAATTTTAGGAGACAACGTTTAACATTCAAAAGTTAGAGAACTAGATGAGCTAGAAGGAAATGGAAGTCAACCATTTAAAAGCATAAAAAGGAGGAAAACTACCATTACAACATGAGATAAATATGAAGAATGTTAGTGCAATCACCTTGAGGAGTGATATGAAACTTCAGGATCCTAGAGAGGGTTACACAAAAGATGGCTAGTGAAGAAGAAATTAATAAGTATCTTGAAGGAGAAAGGGATATATCATCTAATTCAAAGGCAATGATGAATCTCGAATTATTGTTAAGATTAACCCTCCACCTTTCTTTAGCAAGTTAGCAAATTCAAACAAGGAGGATAAGGATAAGGAGATCTGGGGGACTTTTCAGGGGTTGAGGTGAATATACCACTATTAAATATGATCAAGCAATTTTCAAGGTATGCAAAATTCCTTAGGGAATTGTGTAACAATAAGCGGAAGTTAAGAGGTGCTGAAATGATTAGGGTGGGTAAAATTATTTCTATGGTCTTTAAAAGAAAATATTCCCTAAGTGTAAGGACCTAGGCATGTTTACCATTCATTGTAAAATTGGTAATACTATGATTAAACAGGCCATATTAGATTTAGGAGCATCAATTTACGTTATGCCTCGTTCCATTTATACTTCATTAAACTTAGGTTGGTTGAAGGAAACTAGTGTTATTATATAATTAACTAATCATACTAATGCTTATTTAATGAAGTCATTGAGAATGTGCTTATGTAGGTGAACAAACTAATATTTCGTATTGATTTTATGTGGTAGATATGAATGATGAAACTTTCTATTGTTTGATACATATCTTAATAGGGAGACCATTCGTTAACATGACCCAAACGAAGATGGATGTTTATGAGCATACCTTTATAATGGAATTTGATGGGGAAGTTACTCATTTCAATATTTTTTATGTAAATAAGCACCCCTAAAATGACCATTCAATTTTTGCGATTAAAGTGATTGACCCTTCAGCACAAGAAGATTATGAGCTGAAGTATACAAATAAACTAGAAATGGTTTCAACTAAGGAGAAGATCAAAGATTTCAATGTCTCTAGAAAAAGCTTTATTATTGGTCAAAAAGTGTTTCTTTATTGCTCTAGATATAAATTATTTCTGCATTTCTATGGTGCAGTCCTTTTTTGATTACTAATGTCATTTCTATGGTGCAGTAGAGATTAAGAGTCTAGAAATAGGGAAGACATTTAAAGTGAGTGGTCATCTACTCAAGCCTTATCCTGAAGAATTTTAAGTGGAGAATGCAAAAGTTGTGATCCTAGAAATCAAAATTTTATCACGTGAGGAAGAAAATAAGAAGTCAAGCCAATGAAAATAAACAAAGGTGCTACTTAGGAGGTAACCCAATAGGATTTTGTTCCTTTTCCTTTATATTTTTGCATTAGTTGTTTTTATTGAATGCCTAATTTCTTACATTTAATGTTACATTAGGTACACTATAAGTTTTAAGTGTGGGCTGGGGAAATATTTGTTTTAAGTTTTTTTTGGGTGTTTTTATGTTCTTTTTGCATGTTTTTAA
Organism: Erythroxylum rufum; assembly: GCA_027478365.1. NCBI lineage: Eukaryota > Viridiplantae > Streptophyta > Magnoliopsida > Malpighiales > Erythroxylaceae > Erythroxylum > Erythroxylum rufum. Next base: position 5,702 of record JANIHZ010142653.1, read on the forward strand.
AAGAAAAACAAACATCACTCCTTTTATATTGCTTTTAAGACTATATAGTTATAATTAGATAGTAGAATTAACTAGAAAATTTCATGGCAACTTGGGATGTATTGTTAATCATGTGATTGGTCAATGTATGTTTTCTTTCAAAAGAGTAGTAATTAGTGGGTAGATATAAGCCAGTGAGATTTTGAGTCTTTTATACTGACACATTTATTCATGCGTGACCATTATGACATGTACATCTTGACTATACCTCAATATTATATTCGAGAACACATTTGTATCATGTGCATTAACATGGAAATGATATAGGCATTCTTTGTTCTATGAGCTACACTAGTCAAATAGCATAACTGGTGACATGATTTATCATATTGTTAAGCCCCTTGAGATTTATTAGCCTTTTCTTTTTGTGCTAACCATATTATGAGCCTTTAACCTAACCAAATGTCTTACCTAAGCCTTAAAACTAGTGGAGCATTTGTGATTGTTGATGTTTGTGGATGCACAAGAGCATAAGTATGGGGGCATGCATATATACGAGTTGGTTATAATTGATGGAATGCGACTTTTATCTCTTATCATTGAATTCCATCGTTGATGTAGTTTTTTTCAATTTTTACCTTAAAAAAGAAAAAATACAAATAAAAAAGAAGTAATCGAGGAGAAAAGTCACTTGTTTTGCAAAGTATTTCATATAGTCTTTCCTCCTAAAGTTGTAGGGAAAGGGTTAATTGATTATGGTGCAAATAAGGGAGATGTTATTATAAAGGATCACTCCTTATGTTACAATTTATTATTTATCATTAATTTTTGTGAATGATTTCCTCAAATTGTTTATACTTCATGCAGTTTGTGGTGTCAAGTCTTGAATCTAAATTGTGAAACAAAGTTTTTGCATTCATCATGGTTAATGGTATCCAATTTTAGGTGGATGTTAATTTTTGCACTTGATACTCCATTAAGTTTTTTTTTCTCCTTTACTAGTTTTGGTGGCTTTTGATCTACATTATCCAAATACTACTCACCTTAACCCTTTTCCCCATTATAACCTTAAAAAGTCCATTGATTTATGATTATGCATGCGAATATTTTTTTAAAAGATAAATAAATGAATATCATTGAAAAAGCCAAAAAAGGTAGTCAAGGTTTGCACAAGATTTTAAATACAATATATATGAAGCTATAAGAATAGAAAGCCAATCCTTATAGCAAAGTTAGAATATAATCTAAATTAGTCAAGGCAAGATTACACTAGTACCCAATTATTTTTCACAGAAGAGCTTAGAGTGTCAATAACTTGATTAGTAATCAGAATCTCTCTTATCCAACCACAAGTTCTATTAGCGGCAACATACTTTTCAATGTGCACATCCCTAAAGATTTTTTGGTTTATTTCAAACCAGATTAAGTAGACTAAGTAATTTATAATTAGACTCAGGCATTTCCTATCTTCTCCCATCCTTTTATAATGATATTTGGTCCAAACCAAAATGTTATCCTAGTCACTTATAGTACAAACTAGATTCATTTTATGTTACATCCTTGCCCAAATAGAAGAAGAGTACCTACACTTAAAGAATAAGTGACTATAGTTTCAAAGAGGATTGTTACAGTAGAAACAAATATGATCATTACTTGCCTTTAGTCTATCCTTGGTCTTCAACCTCCGTCTAGCTGCTAAACATATAACAAAAGAAGCCTTAGGCATTAGGGATCCTTTCCATAATATATGACACTAAGGTACATTGGGATAATGAGGTATAATAGTTTCCAAGCTAAAGGAGTTGGTGAATTCACCATTAATTCTAGCAGAACAAATTAGTTTATCCTTGATGGATGATTTAGGCAAATATCCTAGAAGAAAGTCCTAAAACTTGTCAGTTCCTCTTCTTTTAATCTTCTACCCATTATTAGCAATAAGATAAGAGACCTTAGTGTTGACCGACCATTTTCCTGCTAGATTAAGCAGCTCATCTCTATTGATCAAAGGGCTATAAAATGTCCAGTTGTCAAACCAAATCAAAAAGTCTTCTCCATCACCAATATTCATTTTGACGAGGGAAAAGATATTGAATCTCTACCTTAAAACGTTGATGAAAGACAAAGAATGCATAGTGTTCTCTTCTAACTTCCAAAAATTGAAATTGCGTAAGCAATAGAAATTTATCCATTTGTTATATAGAGCGTCTCTATCATTGAGAAGATTATAAATTCTCTTGGCAATTATTTTGGTTTGAATTAACTGAAAAGAAATAAGCCCCGGCCCTCCTTCTTGCTTTCTCCAGCAAATAAGGTCCTATTTCATCTTATTCCCTTATAATCTTCTACTTTTTCTGACTAGAGGAAGTTTATATATCTTTCAAACTCTTTAATGATTTTCTTTAAAAGGACTAGGCGTGAGCTCCAATGGTAGTGCAAGTTGTTAAGAAATGAAATAATTAATTGAACCCTCCCATAGTAGTGGAAGTTGTTAAGAACTAAAATAATTAGTTGAACCTCCCTGCTTGAGAAAGAAATCTACTTTTCCAAACATTAATCATGCTTTTATATCTCTCCAATAGCATCAAGAAATCATGGTACTTTGGCTTCTTGGATGGAATAGGTACCCCCAGTTATTTGAAGGGAAGAGTTTGGATATTCAAGTTAAATATATCCTTTAAGGTATCAACATTAAAGACATCCAAAGAGAATTAAATATTACTATTTGAAAATTGAATTTATTTTCATTAACTATAGTTTAACTATTTACAACATCATAATGAGTTCACCTGTAGGGAAAAAATGAAAACATGAAATCACATAAGACTAGCTCAACATATACAAAACAAATTAGTCATGTATAGTAGCAAAAGTTTAAAAATTCCATCTTAGTTTCATTATGGTTGACAATTCATTAGTTACTTCCTTTTCTATGACAAGAGCTCTAATTTTATTAATAATGTTTGTCGCCAGTTAGTATTTGGTTATCTCCTCCCTATAGTAAATTCTTTTATTTCGCTCACTTTATATATTGTATGTTGTAATTATGAAAGCTGCCTTAAACAAATTCCCATCCTTCTTTTATTGCTTGCAGATTCAGATGATCCAATTCGGCATTGCATTCCACTCATAAAAAGTGCAGTAAGATTGCAATTTATGTAGTATTTGGCTCCACACTGCTTTTGAATAAGCACAATTGAAGAAAAGGTGGTTACTTTCTTCAACTGAAAGCTTGCATAGCATATATGTTGGATCAAAGCTACCATGCCATCTGTTTTTAGTACTTATTCAATGTTTTATGACTAATTAGGTGATCATTGAGGCCTTGGATCTTGGATTGTTCTTCCAAAGAATTTGGGACCATGGCACCACTTAATGTTCAACTTAGAAGATACTATAGCAAGATTTGTTAGTGAATAATCAGGTGGTATTAGCTTTCCATACAATCTTATCTTTATTATAGCTGCTACTGATCACTGGGAAGTGTTAAAGGATCTAATCAACTAAAGTTACCAGTCCATCTCACTTTAGTAATGAATGATGAGGCTCTAGCAGTGAAAGGGATTCGAATTTTAAGTTATGTTAATTCATACCTCTAAATTAATGGAATGGATTTAGTCTAATTATCATACCACAACCATAAGTTGTCTCTCTTTCCCTATTTTTGATAAATCAATGGGTAAATAAGTTCACAAAACTTCAGCATCGGTATGAGAACCCAAGAACAATCCCTGCTCATTATCATCTGTTAGAAACTGTGAGTGTTGAGGTATGTTTCATGGATCCACTTGATTCAAACAACATTTATGTCTATATGGAGTCTCCATATTTTCTTGCAAAGTAGCAACTTTTGCATGATTGAGGGAGAGATAATGCCTAAACCTCTATGTTCTTTTGGAATTATAACTTCATTCGAATTTACTTTTGCCTTCTTTGCAGTATCCATTAAACCAGACCAAAGGAAAGATTTGATTATTTTGTCGAGTGATGTGCCAAACTAAATTTTAAAAACTTAGGTTATCCTACTCGTAAGTATACGAGGTAATTGTAGTCGAATACCCAAAGTCATCTTCTCAAGGAGGTGAAATTGGTTCACTCAAATTAACTTTGAATAAAAATAAAAACCAATGCAATCCTAAATACTCTATCACGATTTGTTGAGTAAAAGATTTTAAAGAAAATTAAGCAATTAAACTGAAGCGTAAACTAATTTAACTAGAAGCAAGAACGATTTCATCAATCGGTGTGGGAAAATCTTGAGAAATTAACTTCACTAATTTAATCTCATATACAAGACTAAGGGCACTTAATTAGAAAATTGTCTTATTAAAATTACCAATTAAGTTTTAAAATCTATTCAACAATAAACTAAATCTAACTTTCGTATTTGATAAGTTTATCATCCAAATCAATTATGTAATCCCAACTAATGATTATCCACTTAAGTTAATATATTTCTAATTATTAACTTAAACGTCTATAGTCTCTTATTTTAATGTTAAACTTCTTCTCTCGATTCTTCATCTAACATCAAAAACATGCAAAGTTTGGCCATATTAATACATCTAATAAGCTCAAAAACTATAGCAAATAGTGAGACAATAAAATAGTCCCTTCATTATGCATAATCGACTAAATTAGCTACATTAATTCTCAAGATTAAATAATTAGCCCGTCATGGAATACACAAAGTTCACCATCTTCATGTACTTCAATCTCATAGTTTACAGTGACAAAGAAGTATCAAAGCAATAAACAGAGTAAGTAACCGAAATGGACTATCAAAGCAACAGAGGAAATAAGTCTAGTGAAACAAGTTTAATAATGCAGCAGAAGATAAAATAAGAATCAGCAACAAATGGATTGTCAGATGGAAGTCAGTGGTGGATCTCCTATCAAGTTTAACCTCTGTGGCATTGCTCTTGCCTTCTCCTTCTGTTTGATTCTCACTTAGAAGATCAGCCTCAACTCTTGATCTCTACCTCTGCTTCAAGCTCCACCTCTCTGTTGTTTTTCTCTCTTTCCAACCTAACTATGTTCTCTGTAAAGTGAATCACAAGTTAATACAAGACTTAATACCGATATACAAGTGTAAAAGAAGGGGAGGTTGAATTGTGTACTCTTTTCGATAAGCCCCTTCGTAAACAAATTTGTTAAAAGAAACTTGTTCTTTTTACAAGAA
>JANIHZ010142715.1:0-10851 GCA_027478365.1 Erythroxylum rufum
AGTTCATCTTTGTTTTTTATGATTGGAACATATATTTTTAATTGGTTTACTATTTTTGACATGTTGTTTTTCAAAACAAAATGAAAGGGATGAATTATACATGTGAATCAGATTTATATGATGATTATATGATAGTTGATCAATATTCATTTACATTTTTAGAAAATTTTAATTGGTTATCTTCCATCCTTATGAATTGTATGATGTAATTATGTAACTTGGATTATGATTTTTCTTTATAAAATAATTTAATGAGATAAAGATGATAATAGAGATTTGAATATTGGGTACCTGGGATTTAGGGTGACGATCCCTAACCTTAGCCAAGAGTAGTATTTGTCGGGGAGGTTCGGGTAGAGGAAACATACAACTATGCATACATATATTCTAGTGGGGTAAGGTTAGGATGGAAAGATGATTATTTCATGATTCTTTTTACCATTGATTTTCAAATAAGTTTTATAATGTTTTAAATAGGGTTTTTCTAAGGGCGATAGAAATAGTAAGTTGAGTTAAGATGATGAAAAACTATATATTCTTAATGATCATTTTCACTCTTTTTATGATTTATGTATGTTTGATAAATTATTATAAGTTATTATCCATAAGTGGAATAAGATTGCTTCCTTTTATATTGATAAAGATTGTATTAGTCCCTAGTGACACCCAAAAAGGAGGTAGGGAAGAGGTGAATTGAGTGTTTATAAAATTTAACGAAAAAATTTATTAAATTTAACTATTATATTAATTTTAATAACAATCAATATATATGACTAAATGGTTGCTTAACATAAAACAATTAACAATTGAATAATAATTTAAAGAGGATAGGAAAGAGAGAATGCATACCGATTTATAATGGTTCAGAAAATAATCTTGGCCTACGTCAACTCCCAAGTATCTTCTTACAATTCCACTATAATTCTTCTTTCAGCATAAATAATAACTTTTGTATAATTTTTTTTTTGGCAAAGAGAAACCCTTTTGCCAATCTTCTTCCAAAGTAAAGAGGAACCTCAATATTACTTTGAATACTCCCATGTACAATACCTAACACCCCAACAAAGGATTGCAACTCAAAATTATCCCACCTCTTCACCTTGATAATTCGAAAGGGTTCACTCAAACAAATATGAGATAATAATGCTTAAATGCTTGATAAACACTCATAAAAGTGTCTATAGGACACCGAAGTACTTCTTGATGCTATAAAAAACTATTTAATATATTTTAGGACTTACTAGTTGTTCAAGTCAAGAATTAGTCATTACAATGACTATTTATAGAGCCCAATTGACTACTATACCATATTTATCAACTAGTGTGCATTGTTGACAGGCCCCTATCCTGAAATGACTAAGCAACCTACTCGACACTCCACAGTGGCCCTCCAGTTGATATATAAATTAGATGGAAAGTTCTCGTGAAGATAAGCCTATTGCCCTTGCTATGTAAAAGCTTCAACTCAATAATAAGAAATGTAAATAGTAAAGCTCTTTTTTTTAGTTTATTAAAAATTTTGGCAGCACAATAGTTATATTTAAACATCCCAAAAATTTCAAAGTCCTTGTAAAAGTTCAAAACACTTATATTATCACATCAATTTCTCAACTACAAATTGTAGACTTCAATCCACTTACACACAACCTCAAATAGTTACATCAATAAACTTTGAAAAGTTAAAAAAAAATCATGCATTTCATTTAAAAACCTATATACATATCCATTCTTTACACAAATGTACATTCTAAAACATGTTCAAAAACATGCAATAGTTCTCAAAAGTATGTACAAGGTAAAAATGCCTACACAATAGCACATGAGGAAGTAGATTACTCGAGAGGTGGAGTCCCTACTGCTGAAGCACCTGAGCATGCACCTAAAAGTTTTTATTTAAGAACAAAAAATAAAGTGTGAGCTAAACGAGCTCAGTGAGTGTAAATAGAATTCTTTGCAAAACATTTTGTAATAATTGACACCTCCGTAAAAGAAATTCATTTCATTTAGTATCAAACAATGCCAATATAAAACATATAAGCTTCTTGAAACCAAAATTCTCAATTTTACCTTTAAAGCAAATAGTGGTAGCATTATTTATTTTCATAAAATTCTTATATGATATAGCCCACCATAAATTTATTTGCATTATGGAGCCCTTAGGCATAAGGTCACAGAGCTAGTTCTGCATTGCTTACCTACGACTAGTTAACCACTAGTTACGGAGCTGGTTCTACATTACTTAGCCGTAATAGGTTAGCCATTATAGACTTGTAGTTATAATTTTGTATCGCTTACCCGTAACAATTTTTGCTAGCACTTTATGTACTCCGTACGTGCAGAGGGGGACTCACTAGACTAGGCTACTAACAGACACAATACCACCCACTATTAGTAACTGATGGCCCCCGGACATTGCCATGCAAATTTAGAATACTCTGACCAATATAATATCGTCTAATGAGCCTAACGGTGCACCATAGGCTAAAAATGAAATCATTTTTCTTAGTACTTTAACTTGTGGCATAAAGCTTAGACCATTTTGTAAAGTAATTTATACAATTTCGAAATCAGAAACTAATGGGATGTGTCTGAAGCCTGTCATGATCATGACACTACCTTTGACCCATGTACGTTCAAAATTTTCAACTTCTTTCAATCTCATAATCAAAAAATTGAATGAATAATTTATAATCACATGTCATTAATTCCTTTACAAAGAAGTTATTCAAATGAAATGATTAAAATACACTAATTGTTTGTAAATTTATCGCCAAGTACACTCATATGTTTTGTACCTTTCCTTTACCTACACAAAAGTTCATTTCACTTAGAATTTTATTTCCAATACAGAAATAAGGCATTAATATTATATATTTGGTTTATCGATCATGACTCTCGCGTCACGATTGTGACCCCTGTTCAGAATTCATAGCTACCCTTGTTCTATAGTTTTCATATAGTAAACATTCACACTAGGTTTTGAGATCTAATAAGCATTTGTTCCTTTATGTCTCTAGTTTTCATAGCATAAAAAATAATGCCATTTTGACTTCTAAATCATGAAACATGGACCAACTATCACAAACTGCTTCAACATAAGGGCGTTATTAGGTTACCATAATCAATCTCAAATTTCAATATCATTCAGCTAGAATTAGGTCTAGGTCTTTTTTAAAGATTTTTAGAACTATATCTTAGGTTATAGCTCTAATTAGATAACCCAATTTCGAGGTTTATAGGATGAATTATGGTCAAAAAAATAGGATTAGTTCAAGTGAACCAAGAACCAAAGACAAATTTTCACTAAACGTGGCTATCTTTCTTATCATCTTCAACTAAAATTGACTTTTGAATCATATCATACTAATAACTCTACCCGTGGCAAATTCTGTTAAGCTTAATTATTTGGTTTGCTTTCTTGATTTCAACCCTTAAATACTTTCAAACTTATTATTTACTTCATTACATGTCAAAATCACCATTGATCTTACATCAAAACCATTTCATGAAAAATCCACAAAACTAGAAATTAAAGCTAGAAAAACTTACTACTTTTACTTCAATCTTTACTTGATCAAGATCTCTTTAAATCCAACTCAAAACCCATGAAAATTTGCTACCACGTTCTTCTTTTCTCCTTGGCTATAAGTCCATATTTGGCGTCTCTCGTTTCTTTTTTATTTTGGACAGTCACGGTTATCTCCCAAAATGAAGAAGGTTTGTCTTACTTTTGTCTTTTTATACTTCCCATTAATGAGACACGTGTCATCTCCTCATTGGCCATCTTTAATGAGTCATCAATCCACTATCACCAAGAAAAAAAAACTAAATTGCCCTTACATCATGTAAAAAGACCAAAAAGCCCTTTAATGAATGTAATTCATCAACTAATCGAATTAAACTCTGAAAATATTCCACAACTATCTTACCATCAAATTGCCTATGAAATACTTTAATTCGGGTTAAGATTAATTGATTGGATTCTTTTAAAAACAATTCGAGTGGGTTTTAAATCATTAATACCCATTATTTTCCAAAAAGGGAATTTTGACTCTAAACTTTCAGAACTCCCGAAATTCATCCAATTGGACTTATTTTCAATATGTTTTAATATCATTGGACTCTAATACTTATTCCAGATAATTTTCAATATTTCGGGGCTGGGACCCCCAAAAATCACTATTTATTTGGATTTAATATTCATCAAAAAACATTATTTACCGAACATGAAAATTTATATTCAATGAAAGGAAAGGTTCGGGGTTTTACAATTATATACATATATTCACTAGCCATTAAGAGATTAGTCAACCAATAGGCATATTATCAACCAATATAGCACATTGATTGACCATTAAAGCAACCAATATTTCAAAAAACTCTTGTTACATCAATTTTAACAACTCTATCCTATATTGGTCGACCACTAACTCGTATAGGTTGACTAATCATCCCAAAATATGATTTTAACAACTTTAAATGCTCAAACTTAATTTGTTTGATGCAGTATGATTTAAACACTTCAAAAATTATTTTCCAAACATTGCTTGAAAGATTATGAAAATGAAAGTTTTAACACATATAAATGAATGAAAAGACACATGCAATGGATTAAGATGATATGTTTGTGCGTACTGAACCTTTTAGATAATCAAATTAAAAAGGTGAGATTAAAATTAATAATTCAAAATATGAAATAACTTTGATGAGCCTTGATCTTCTTTTATTCTTAGTTTGTTCTTCTTTTTAACACTTAAAAACTTTAACTTCTCTTTATCAAATTCATAAGATATCTTCTAGAGTCATTTTGTTTTTATATTGAATTTCATCAAAATAATAAACCCATTTGTAGTAATTTTGTTTTGCTATCATCAAAATATCAATTAGAACCTCCTTTGGTTTAACATAATGTATATCACCTTTGTTAAGACTAATCCATCCTCAGTCTATATTTTTAATATTATTATTTGTTTACAAAGATACGTAATTAATTATCACTTAATAACTTATTAATAGCATCTCTTCCTTTTTACTTTAGAGTCCAAGAAGAATCATTTTATTTTATGCTTTTAGATACTCTATGATGTGATATTTCCATCCTTTCATATGTTAAACCTCCTTGTGTTTGTATAAAGGGTTTGGAATATTAAGATATGAATATACTTATACTTGTCTTTCTTATTTGAGAATTATTGCAATTATGATCTTTTAAAATTGTTGAGTGAATCTTTATATGCATATGTTAGGATATAATTTCATTTTAATGCATATTTAGACAAGTTTCAAAAGTTATAGGATTCATGATCATTACAATGTCCTTAAGTGTTATATTACTCACCTTTAACTCAGGTTTGCCATTTTTATCTTTGATTATTTGAAATGGACAAAAATGTTACACTAAATAAAATATAGATGAATGTTAACAATTAACACCTTAAGAATTGTTTGTTGTTTATTGTTGCCATTTTTTGTGTATGGAGATCTCTACTACAATTTTTGATGGATGAATATGGCTTTCTCGTTGAAACCTCAAATCCAAACGAGCAAAGAATGTTGATTAGTGTTTTAAAGGATAATATGAGTCATCTTCACTTTTACCCTTATTATGCTTAGATTATCTTCTCAACTTAAGCCTCGCTTTTCTAAGTGTGGACACAAATAATTTCTTAAAAAGCTTTATTAACAACTTTTTATTGCATAACTATTTAAGTATGTTGGATTTTTTGTATCATATGTGAACTATATTATAAGGAGAGAATCATACAATTCAAGCTCTTAGATAAGTTTAAAATATATTGAATTCATATTATATCATTAAATTATGTTCATTAGAAAATGTTTTACTTTTTAACAATGTTTTACAGAAAAATATTAGAAAAAATCGAATGGTGAAAGAATAAAAACTTTTGATAAACCTATGATCAATATGGAAGCTTGATAATTTATTTTTATAAGAAAGGAAAAACTTAGGCTTGTGAGGCTATTAGGAACCTTATCTTTAAGTAGGAATGACAACGAGTAGTAATTTACTTTAACTTTTGAAAACAACACAGTTTTGTTTTTGCGTTTATTAAACTTAAAAGTAAAATGATGTCATTTTAACAAGTTAAATTAAAACAATTATGTCCAACTTGAGTAGGTTGAGCCTAACCCAAAACTTTCCAAGCTTACCGATAAACAAGTATGAAGAAAGATGTATTTTTTAAAAATATTGTAATTCATGCTAAAAAAGATGACACTATCAAAAATTTGAGCTAAACACTTAAGTGGTCAACAATGGATGCTTCAATTACATGTATGCTCACTTTTTTGATCATTACAAAACATTACACAACTTTGTTACCTATTTCTCTTGTATCATAATTTTTGGTCAGATGGGCATGATCCACCATAGAGTAAGAAAAAATTGATCAACTAATACTAACATTCTAATCAATACAATACTATGTTATGTACATTCTTGAGGCCAATTTGAAGGGTTATAACATATAACTTAAATAATGAACCAAGCACAAAATCTAATTGGATATCGATTTAACTCAATAAACTAATAACTAATAAAACATTTGATTTAGTTTTGTATAAAAACCTCTATATATTGTTATACTCACCAATTAATCATTAATATGGTCGATTAATCACTAAATTAGTTTATTTTAGAAGATCTCCCAATCTATCTTATTTAGCATAACATAACTTCTCTCTCTTTGTCTTCTCCTTAAACCATTGTTCTTGATTCAGTCCTTTCTCTCTATTTCTTTTATAAATTTTTTGATGATTCATAATATTATCTCTCCTCATCAAATACAAAAAAATCAATAAATTTATCTCTTACTTTTTGATCTTTCTCTTTATTAATGTAAATTTTAATTTTCCCTTTCTCCTACTTTTCCTTACCTACTGTCAACAAGTTAGGTTTTGTTTTTCTTTTCATGTTTATAGATTGCCTTTCCCTCTTTATTAGAAAATTAAGGAATTAAGTAAGTTTTTCTCCTCATTTTACGAGGTTATTTTCCAGAGAGGTATTGATGATATCACAAAAATGAACCTAGACAAAGTAACTGAAGTTTGAATTAGTAGAGAACTCAGATTATATTGATTTTCATTTTTCTCTCCTATGGCTTCACTAGTGGTGTAAACCCAATGCAGTTCTATTTCAATTGTACCTATAACTACTAGATACTTTTATAGCAGAGTTATCCGTATGAAGGTACTTATAATTATTATCGTAAGTTCTTCCTAAGTATATCATTTTTATTTGTTATTAAATAGTTCTAATTGCAATTTGAGAAAGACCATCTATAGGATTAGAAGGATTTAAAGCCAATATTTGGGTAGGAAGGATTCTTGGATTATCCCTTAAAGTCAATTGGTTAGTTATAGTTTAGTGAAATAATGATTTAAAGGCATTCTTTATCTTATACATATTTAGATGTATATGCTAAACTCTGTAAGATAAATATACATTCAAAATGAAATTATGATAAGATCATAATTATGAGATTCATATTGCATTTATGTACTATTTTAAACTTGTTCCTAGTCATTTTTCTAGTAAGAATGGGCATTAATAGAACATAAAAAGACTAACACATATTATGTTTCTTCCTTGTGAAGGAAGTAGTCAATCTAATAGAATAAAGTATGGAGATACTTTAAAAAAACGTGTGATTACTTATTAGAGAATAAGATAACTTAATGGAAGCTTTACAAGACATCCATTTGGAACATTACTTATATGACTATGGAATTCTAAGAGGCGATTCTTACCCAATGTCACATGAGATTTCTTTCCTACAAAGTATGTATCCAGAGTCACAAAAAGAGAGATAAAATGGATTGTTTTCCATATGTTTTGGAAGTTAAATAAATTAGGTATGTGATATTATGTACTAGAATAAATATTTCTTATGCTTTGAGCATAACAAGTAGGTTTCAAGTCAATTTTGGTGATGATCACTGGATAGCTGTGAAAATAATCTTAAAGTACTTGAGAAGGACTACATATATTTTCTTGGTTTGTAGAGGAGTTGGACTGAGAGTTTAGGGGTATTTAGATGTTGGTTTTTAGTTTGAACAAGATGATTGCATATCACAATAAGAAATAAATATATTTTTTGGTCTATAGAGGAGCTGAACTAAGATTTTAGGGGTATTTAAATGTTAGTTTTTAGTTTTATCGAGATGATAGCAGATCACAATCAGGGTATATCTTCACTTTAATTGATGGTGCGATAAGATTATAGTTTCATCAAAAAGGCATATTGATATGATAAATTAAAGTATGAAGATACTTAAACAAATGTGTATGTGCATATTAGAGAATAAGTTCAATAAATTGACCCGATTATTAGGATCCCAATTATTAGAATAGTAAAAGGAATATTACTTATATGTTTGTCAATTTCCTATTTATGACGGTTTTATAATTGATCCTTAGATTTAAGATTGTTAAAGTATCTCATGCTAGAATACTATATTTTAATGTTACTTATAAGCTATTGTATTTAGGGTAGCTCAAGTGGTAATACTTAGATATAGTATAAATTGTATAGATATAGTTGAATAAGTCAATAAAGGATTCATCACTCTAACATAATTATACAATTCTTGATTAATGGTGATTTGAAAAGTTGACTAACCAAAGTGAATCGGGATTTGAAAAGATATTTTCAAATATCACTTATAAATCAACTATTCATTAGCAAGAAAGAACATGATTGGATATAAACTAGTAAACACTAAATCCATACTATATATCCAATTAGTATATTGGACGATGAATTGATTAAATTATAAATCATAACTATGTAAATATTAGGAATGTCAAGTGGTTTGAGTCAATCAATCCATACTGTATTATACATCATAACTATGTATCGATTGGTTGAGTCAAAATACTTGATATTCCTAATATTTAGGTGGTCATGACATATTGCTATATATCAATCTTGATCTATGATTATAAATTGTTTAATTGAAGAATTAAAGATAAATTAAAAGAAGTTTTAATTTACTTAATTTTAATTATAAATTAGAATTAAAATTTATAATCATTACCTGCATATTAAGAATCTAATTGATCACACATAAACATAAAAGAGTAATTAAGAAGAGAAATTTAAATTTAAATTAAGTTGGACTTAAATATGAGATATTTGACATATTAAAATTATACTTAGAATTTGACTTTTTAATTATATAATTAGGAAGTTTAATTTTAATAAGACAAAAACTCTCATGCCTTTCTCTAGGAAGAAGGCATAAGGGAACTTGCACTTCTGCCTTCACATCTCAAAAAGTTGAGCTTTTTTCTCTACGTTTTATATGCCATTAGAGACTAGACACTTAGGCTTCTTGTGGTTGACACATTTTAAGAAGTTTGTATAGGAATTTAAATTAGGTACGATTCAATTACCTTTTATGATTCTTGCTTTTTAAGTTATTCAATTAGTATGATCCAATCGTGAAACTGTTAAAAAAAATTGCAGCACATATTATTTTTTTCAATATGATAGATACGAGATACCTTCTCACATAGCTAATCGCCTATATTACTTTGTAAGGATGAAGATGAGATTAGTTTTAAGCATTTTATCTAGGTGATAAATGAGAGTTAAAGCCTTAAAAATAATATTGCTAATGTGAAGTGTAGTAAAAGGTACAAGGAGTTATTAGTAATGACATATCATAAAGAAGTGATATGTTTGCCCATTTCATCTTAATATGCCATATGTGAGTTCTGAAAGGTTGATAGAATAAATAAACACGTAAACTCAAGTTAAGCATTGGGTCTTCCTAAACTATCATCTATATAGTATTTGAAAAAGGATATGCAAATCATATCATATATGCATTACCAACTAATAAGAATAATATAAGACATATTCTCAAATTATCTTATGTGAGAATCCTTTGAAGTTATATGAATACCAAATTAGAATACCCTTTTTACTTGGGTTTTGATTATGAAGAATTGAATTAATCTTTCCTATCTTAGAATGATACTACAAAATCATTACTGATATGATATAATGGGACATTATAAGTAACTTAATTTAAGGGTAAAATATATTTAACCCTCCTATGTTTTATGATCTCTTGGTACGTTATGCCCCATTTGTTTTAAAAATGGACTTATTACCCCTTTGACCACTAGTCAAAGGAGCTTAAAATTCAAAAAGGCTTTTTTACTCTTGTATTATGATGACATCGTCACAGTTGCACATGTTGCATTTTTTGGACAAAAATACCCTTTTAGTTTTTTGTTGATTAAATACATTAAACCCTTATATTTTTTGCTTTATTTCATTACACTCTCTATTTCAAAAATAAAAATTATTTTAATTATGGATTAAATTTGACCATTAATAAATAAAAAAGGAAAAAATAACTAAAAATACTATTGTCTTCACAATTGTAATTTATGACCGTCAATTTATGGAAAAAAAATTTAAAAAAGAAAATTTATTTATGAAACAAAATTAAAAAAAGAAATAATTAACAAATTCTATTAGGATGAAAGCAAAAACAAGTTATTGTTTGCCTTTTTTTGAAGGATTGCTGAGCTAATGATATTATTAAGATTGCTATTATGTTTTTCTTCAATTTGACAACATTTGTTTCATTATGCTTCACGGTGTTTTTACTTTAAAGAGTTAGAATAAAGTTTTGCATTTTTTTCTTTGCACATAAGAGTAGTTTTTACTACCAAATCTTTTTTCAATGATAGAAGTACCTCAGATTGTACAACTTTGAATAAAATGACATTTTCAATCATCTTTTATTATTTTTATTTCTTTGAAATATCGGTAAAAAGGTAATCTTCAAATAAAAATTTGTAATTTTTTT
>JANIHZ010142741.1:0-10848 GCA_027478365.1 Erythroxylum rufum
TCATGCTTAACCCTCTCTGTAAAAGTTACAGAGTTCTCTCAACCTATTCTGTGGATACCGTTAGAGGCCGGACACTTGTGCGGCTATGGTGGTTGAGACGGATCAGTTTTGGAAACTGTTCGAGGGATGCATCAAGATCAAGATCAAGCTTCGGAATAAAGTACGAATTAAATTCCGCTTTCTTTTGATTTATGTTAATCATTTTATAGATTTAAATAGATCTTGGTTTTCGGGAAATCAAAAATTACAGAAAAGTTTCATGATTATTACACTGCAGTCGGATCAGATCCGGTCCAGATTTCTCAACAATAACAGGCCACAAGTTTTCCAAGTGCGAATTATGGTCAGCTTCAATCAAGGGAATAGAAGCTTCAGGTGCGTTTTGATGACTAAAAATGATGCCTTTTTAGCTATTGATAGTGTACTCTATCAATCCCAAGCCATCAAATATGTTCCCAAAATCTCTCCTTTTTAGTGAATGCTTTTGTTTTATCCACCGATCAAGTCCTTAGCCACCAGAAAGAAGTAAAGGTTGTCTTGCAGCATCTACCTCCACATGAAAGCCATGAAGCGAAGGCTGATTGTTTAAGTTATAATGCAAGCCTTATATGTCATGTTCCTACTTTAAAGATCTCTGCTAGGAAAGACGACGGTGTCAAATTCATCACTAAAGCAAGTAAGCACGTCAAGAAGCGCACTTTCTCCTAGCCTTTGACTACTTTAGATTATACTATTTTCATTTCCTTTCTTCTGGTTGGTGTTGATTATCTTATGTCTCCAGCAATATTTATGTAACCAAAACCGACAGACAGGTACACGTAAAGCATGCAGACATGTCATGAAACTAGTGGTTTCAACGTTGTTTAGTATGGAACAACCTTTTTGGGCGGTATACAATGATATTTATGCATGACGGAGTTGTCCAACTTTTCAAGTTTCTAAAACCATTTTTGTCTCAATGGAGTTGCCACCCGTCATCATCAAGTTTAACGTTTCCTTATTCCATCTTTACTTCCACTTGTGCAATCAGAGTTTGCTAAATGTAGTTGAGCAGCAATGAGCATACACGTTGTGGCAGAGAGTATGATTTCATTTAATTGCAGAATGTCAAAATCTTATACTATTATCGATCATCCCACTAATGGAGAAGAAAATGAGGACCACTGATAATATTAAGCAAGACTGAGCGCAATAAAGTTAACTATGAACAACTTTTTACTGATAAATTTAAAACTCTCATTAAATATTTGTGTACTGGACCAACTACCACCAATACAATGAATTAGTGCCGCAATTCCAACAACTTATTGTTCCTGTTAAGATCAAGTCTAATTTGCTTTTGTTGTACTACAAACAACTTTCCTCTTATAAACAGTACTCAACATAACACTCAAATTCAACTTCATTTTTCCCAATCGTACTATAATACTTTTACACTGTTTCCCTCGAAAAGAAAAACTATAATCATGCCGTCGATAATACAACTCCCTCTTGCATACAATATTTTAGAAGACAGAACAGCTATCCAGACTGCAGTAATAAGTGAAGGTTCTGAATTTCATCTTGAAGTGTTCTAAGTTTCTTCTCAACATTGGATAGTTGATTAGAGTACGCAAAAGTTTATCCTAGCCTTTTTGTGCGGCAGCTTGGTATGGCTTGCCAATATTAATTTTTACTAACTTCTCCAAATTCGCAATACTTCCGAAAAGATCCTTCTGCATAGCATCATTACTATTATAATGATCAAGCACTACTCGAGAGGGGGGCAGCGAATTGAATAATCCGATTTTTTTTCTTATATTAACCAAAATTTGTAAACTTGTTTTAGTCAAGTTCTTAACCAAAATTTAAAAGCAAAATATAAAGAAGTGAGGCAAAATATTTTGCATGAAAAATCTTCCTTACTCAACAAAGAAAAAATAACGATCCAGTGGGATTTTCGAATGATTCTACTATCTTAAGAGCTAACTTAATGGTAAATGTAGACCCTAATCTTCCCTGCACCCTAATTAATGAAGAACTGCACTCACACTCTCCAAAAGTCAACCCTGACTGTTGCTACTTCTTAGATAGCAAAAAGGTACGGTACCACACACACGAAAGTAATCTCTTGAACTCTTATTTATACACTTCCTAGAATGGTGACTAACTTAAAAATAAGAAGATAAACTTAGAAATGGTAAGATCATGCCAAAGCAAATTTTATCCAATGTATGTAAACAAATTTTCACCATCTTCTAATTTAAATGTTAATAACGCTATCTAGTCCATCTAATCTTATCCAAATGCTTCTATCTTTTACCAAAAGAAGATAACATGAACCAATTTGATATAATAGCAATTATTAACATCCAATGCAAATGAAGACATAAATTTTATTTTTTTCAAAGTGTTAAATGACCGTTTTACTACAATAGCTTAAGCTGTTGTGTGAGATCAACTTAATTGGTTTTAAATATTCACTAACACACCCTCTCAAGTGAAAGACTCTGATACCATATCAACTTAATTGGTTTTATATATTTACTAACGCACCCCCTCAAGTGAAAGCCCTTTGGACTTGAAATTTGCACAGGCTTACCCTATCTTGTGCTGAATAATAGGTGGGTAGTAGGATTTGAACTCATAACCACGTGGTCACAAAGGCTCTGATACCATATTAAATGACTGTTTCACCACAATAACTTAAGTTGTTGTGTGAGGCCAACTTAATTAGTTTTTTATATATTCACTAATATAAAGTACTCAGATAAAGAGTCTAAGTTCATGCAACAACATCCAACATTTAGAGTTACACTAAATTCTATGAAATTAAGCAAGTACTCCTTATTTGTAAGAAAAGAGACTCCCTTATCTTTTGACATATTGTTAACTCAATCCAAACCTAATGCATGAGTTTAAATATAAAGCCTGTCAAAATACAAGTTATTAAAACCAATTTATATCTTATCCTAAATAATGCAATTTTATATACAGATATGTAGTATGAGAATTTTCTATCGATGTCTTACTAATAATACAAGGTTATATACCATCCCAAGACTCCGTTACATAAAGTTTAAAATTACAATAAGATAAAATTAAACTTTATGTTTTCCTGACCACTTAACTATGATGAAGAACAACTCTTTTTATTCATAAGCTGCAAACTATGTAGCTCAAGAGCAGGGTTAGCTTATAATTGCATTATTATTTTGTAATCATCAAAAAACAAACTAGTCTAACAAATTTTCCCTTTTTTTGATGATGACAAACCAAATGTAAAGCTCAACAAAAAAACACCCATGTCCTAAGTTACTAAACAACAAGTCATAGAATAATGTAGAGAGAACAAATCAAATTAATCTAAGTAGATACCAAACTCGAGAAACATAACTATCACTAGAAATGAAAAACATAGCCAATGTCAATCCCTTCCCCTTTTTGTCTTCAGCAAAAAGAACATTCAATAGCAACAAAATATTCATAATAAAACATGCAACACATAAATAACACTACCATTCAACCCATACAGTACATGTAGGAACTAAGACAAAAGATCTCCAAATAGCTCAAATATCAAACTAGTGATATTAGCCTTCCAACTAGAACATAGAGCATAAAAAGGTAAAGTAGATCACCTAGGCTATCCATAGAAGAGAAGGGTTAAGAAAATAGTCAAGAGTTGAGACCTTGAAAAAAAGCATTGAAGAACAAAAAAAGACAACAACTAGTATGTTGAGAGCAGATCATGTCATCAAGCGTCTGACCAATTAAGCATCCTCCTCTAAACTATCTTCCTTCCAATCATCCTCATGTTGTTCCTCACCAATTATAATATGCTCAATCCTTTTCACACATATATTGATTTTGTGAAAAGCACCAACCAAAGTTTTCAAGTGCTTTTTTAGTTAAACAAATTCAAAAGATGAGACAATTATTTCCCTCATCTTTGCTTGATGCCATATTGGAATCAATTTCTGCAATTGGCTTGTTCCTAAATTTAGAATAATCAGTTTATGATTCCTCCACTTGTTTATCCTTTTTCAACAGAAGCTTGCCTTCTTTGATTAAAGTATCAAGTTTTGTAACTTTTCTACATTCATTTTGTCTACTTTTTACGTAAGTAACCCCTTTGCTTCTTAAAGTAACCTTGAATTCATTCAAGATTTTTGTAATAATGGCTCCATAATATAATACACGATTTCTAGCTTAGGGACTTGTTATATAGGCCATATATTGAATGATAATGTATGGTAGCTTAATTTTAGCTTTACTATCAATGAGGTTCATAAGAACCATGTTTTTCATCCTTATGGCACTCCTACCTTCTTGTCTAGGTATTAAAGTGGCCCTAATCAATTAAAAGAGCATTTTTTTTGTTCAAGTGATATTTTGTTCATGGAAATAACCCTAGTAGAGTTTTGTGAATGTAAAGGATGTTCATCAAAGCCCTTATAAGGTATCTCCAAAACAATTCCTAATCTAGCTGGTTCAAGTTGTATATAAACACCACTTATAATAGTTTTCAAGACATTGTTGTTCATAATTATCCCATTATAAAATTGAGCGATATGATCTTTATAAAATTTGTTCTTGCAAATAGTATCAACCAAAGCTTCCCATTCTTGAAATCTAAGTTTCTTACTAGAAAACTAGCTCCATATCCTTTTAATTTATCCAAAGAAAATTGCAAGGATGTTACCTAATTTCGACAATGAAATTCATGAAATTTTCTTTATCAATTTTTGTGAATGCAATTTGTTTTCCTTTCATTTTATTTGTCGAGCTCATTTTTTTTGAGGAATTAACTTCATTATCTGAAATAGAGGCAAGAACTCTCTCTAGAACTAGTTTAGGTAAGTAGGAAATGAATCTCATAAAGAGCTTTCCAAAAGAAGATACTTTAGGCTTTTGGATGGAGGTTTAGGTAGAGCCTCCAAGACTATTATCTTCCTTTTTTTAATGTCCTGCAATAATCAAGTTGTCATCATCACCATTTATCACTTCATTACAATCCCCCTCAACTAGTTTAATAACTCTTAATATGGGCTTCTCATAATTTTTATAATCAAACAAATCCAAAAATCCATTCCCCCCCTCAACTTGTGCTCCTAAAAATTCAAGACTATCCAAATTTTCATGACCCATTTTTTCACCAATTTTCTTCACAACTTTCTTCTATTTCTTTTCTTATATTTCCTTCTTTAATTTTCCATTATCCTCTTTTGGGGTTCCCTCTTTTCCCCCACCAACCGTTTTTTACTTTAAGGTGCTAAAGGATGCATCAATTGATTTCTTTCTCCATCTCAACATGATTGGTTGAATTTTAGAGAAATAGAAATCAACATATGAGAGAAAGAGAGCTTGGGTGAGAGTGGGATTGAGGGACAGTCAAGGTTTGAGTAAGAAGGGTAGTGAGTGACTTTTGACTCAACCTAGAAATGAAAGAGAGGGAGGCGTGATGTTTAAGAATAATTCAAAGCTAAAAATGAGTGGGAGA
Source organism: Erythroxylum rufum (assembly GCA_027478365.1). Lineage (NCBI taxonomy): Eukaryota > Viridiplantae > Streptophyta > Magnoliopsida > Malpighiales > Erythroxylaceae > Erythroxylum > Erythroxylum rufum. Next base: position 5,483 of record JANIHZ010142741.1, read on the forward strand.
CTTATAAATAAAGGAAAAAAATAATAATAGAAATAATATAATAAGGGTAAATGCAAGAAATAGAAGAACAATAAGAACTTTTAATTTGACAGCCCTTATGGTGCTTTTTGGGTTGGATTGCATGTCTTTTTATGACATTAAATTTAGAATATGGCTTAAACATATTTATATGAGAAGATAAAATTACAAATAATTATGCAAGATATTCATTTAGTCAATAATTGGGAAAATAAAGAACAATCTAAGCCAGTTTAATCATGCCTAGCTCTAGTCTCAATTTCTTAGATCTTTCTTTACTTAGTGTTTTGGTGAAAGTGTCTGCCACTTGATCTTTTATTTTGTAAAAATTCATTTTAATTAATCCATTTTCTACGTTATCTCTAAGAAAATGATGTCAAATTTGAATGTGTTTTGTCCTTGAATATTGTATTGGGTTCTTAGAGATAATAATAGTACTTATGTTGTCAAATAGAATCCCATAAGAGCTAGGCACAATAAGAAGCAATAGACATATAATTTGCCTCAGTTTTGAACAAAGCAACTAAGTTCTATTTCTTATAACCTCAAGAAATAAGATAGTGTTATAAGAAATTGACCATACTTAAAGTGCTTTTTCTATCAACGAGATGTCTTACAAAATCTACATATGAGTATGCCACTAAGTTGAAAATTCATCTTTTAGGATACCAAAGAGTAAGGTCTTCTGTTCTTTTGAGATTCTCTTAATTTCCTTCATGTGCAACTCTTTTGGATTCGCTTGAAACCTTGCACATAAACTTGCACTAAAAATAATAGCAGGTTTAATAGTAGTCAAGTATAAAAGAGATCCAATCATACCTTGATAAACCTTCTCCTCAATACATTTTCCCTTTTCATCCTTATCTAACCTAGGCGTAGTAGGAATAGGTGTATCATTGGATTTGGCATTTTCAATTTTTTCTGGTATTTATGTTGTTGGATTAATGTTCTTTCCTTCATTTGTTTGATTTGAAGCCTTAAGAAGAACGTTTCTCCCATGAGACTCAATTCAAATTCACTCTTCATTGAACATGCAAATTCTTCACTCAGTAAATTGTTAGTTGCTCCAAATTTGATGTCATCTATATATATTTGAACAACTAATAGAAGTTCCCATTTATTTATTTTTAAATGTTCTATCTACTATTCCTTTTTTAAAACCATTTTCTAAAAGAAATTTTGACAACGTCTCATACTAAGCTTTGAAAGCTTGTCTCAATCTAAAAAGAGCCTTGTCAATTTTGTATACATAGTTTGAGAAATCAAGATTTTCAAAACCTATGAGGTTTTCTTTTATATAGACCTCATCTTTTAAATAACCATTTAAAAAAGTTATTTTAACATCTATTTTATTTAACTTAAATCCTATATAAGCAGGAAATTCAATTAAGATCCTAATAGCTTCAATGTGGACTATTGATGCAAAGTCTCGTCATAATTGATCCCTTTTTATTAATTATAGCCTTTGACTACTAGTATAGCCTTATTTCTTAAGATCATGCAATTTTTGTTGAATTTATTTTTGTAAACCCACTTTAGACTATTTACAATTTTGTTATTTCATCTAGGCTGGAGTTGTCACACTTGATTTCTCTCGAATTAATATAGTCCCCCCTATGTAGATAAAACCTAATCAGGATCAATTAGTGTGATTTGATAGTACTAGGTTCTTCAAAAGAGATAAAAGGCATAAAAGGCACAAAAATTTTGAAATTTAGATCTTGTTTGAACTCCCTTATTATTGTTACTTAATATCAAGTTTAAAGGATGGGAGCTCTGATGTTTCCATAGTTTAGGCACAATGGGTATTGGTATAGAAATTTCTTAACTTTGGGAAACATTAATTAATTCTCTTATTGGTAAGATTTAATTTATAGAACTAGAACTAAAATGTTATGTGTCATCTCCAGTTCTTCCACTAGTTCCTTCAGGACTTTCTTTTTCCTCTAAAGTGCCTTGGTGTTCAAGATCTATCATTTTAAGTTCCTTGTTTCTACTTTTTTTCTTCATGATCATCGTTAGTACATGATCTTACCAAGCCATGTTTTTGGCCTTGAAAGTATGATGAACATTTTTCCTCTTCTTCTTTATGATCATCATTAGTACATGATCTTACCAAGCCATGTTTTTGACCTTGAAAGTATGATGAACATGTTTCCCTTTTGCACTGGCTTCACAAACCTTACTTATGTTAAACTTTATAAAGGGAAAACTGTTGAATAGATCTCGTGAAACAAACTTTTGTAACAATGATAGACTGGCATTTCCAAATCTTTTATACTAGCGTAGAGTATTGTCTTTAAGAAAACTTAAATAGTCTAGATTAAGATTTGGAAGTAAGTTAATAAGTGTTATTATAGTTTATTCCTGTAAAAACAATCACATTTGTATCATTTCTCACAATTAAACATTTATCATAAGTAAACTATACCTTAGTACCTTTGTCACAAAATTGTGAGATAATGAGTAAATTATGTTTTAAACATTTGACTAATAATACGTTATTAATAGAATGTGATAACGACTTACCTACTTTACCAATATCAATAATCCCAGCTTTCATGTTGTCACCAAAAGTCACAGTTCCGCCATAGAAGGATTTTAGTGAGAGGAACTTAGATTTGTCTCCTATCATATGCTTAGAATAATCGTTGTCAAGGTACCACTAGTCATTCCCCTTACTCTAGCCCATAAAACAAATTAAGGCTTAGATTTAGGAACCCAAACTTGTTTGGGTCCCTTTCGAACAAAATTGGTTTTTAAGACATTCTTTTCAGTCTACTTATGCTTTATATAAGCATAGTTTTTCTCATTAACCTTTTGCCTACGATGGCATTCAAACATATGATGGCTTGTTTTACCACAATGTATGCAAATAGTAAACTCAGGCAAGCTGACATAGTTTCTTTTGTTCCATGACTCTTTCTTTTTTCCCATTAAAAACTAGTCGATGTCTAGCCTTCTTGTGTGCTTTAATAAGCCATTCAGTAGGTTCCTTAGCCTTGTGCTGACACCCTTATTCTCTATTTGTTCTTTCCTTTTATCTAGTTTATTTCTTAAATCCTAGTCTTCGATTTTCAAATTTGTAAGTTATTTCGATTGTTTTTCAACCTCAGATTTTAAGAGACAACTTACTTTAAAAGGATTTTGGTAAGAATAGGGGTAGGAATTAGGAGGGGAACTATAAGATCTAATATTAATCCATCATTGCTCTAATTACTACTTTTAACAAATTGAGGAATCAGATATTCTTCTTTAAGCTTTACTAATCCATTCTTAGTAAACGATATCCATTTTGCATGTTCTCAATCTAACTAGGATCAACAAAAGCTTTCGGTTTATTTAACTCATGAGTAAGAGTAGTACTATTCTTTTCAGAGTTCCATAGCCTTTTCTTTAAGATTAGAGCTTTCCCTCTTAAGTCAATTTTTTTCTTAGTCATTACTCTTAAATCTCCCTTTAACCTTAGAACAATATATTTCAAGACATCGACCTCATGAGTAGTATCTTTACAATTATTCATAAGAAAGCCACTCAAATCAATTAATGTTTCCTTTGAGTAAGTTTCTAAGATCATTTTCCGTTCAAAAGCATTTACCCGGCTTTATCATTAGCAGACATTATACTTTTTCTAGATTGATTCGTCAAACAAACATTGGTTGTACAATCAGAGTCTTCATGATCAACCTCACTGTTATCTGAATCTCCCCTTATAGCCAACATGGCTCTTCTAAGCTCATTGATAATGTTATTAAATTAAGCAAACATGTCATGAATGGATTCACTTTCATTCATTTTAAACAATTCATGTTGAGTAGTTACTAAATCTATCTTAGATTATTTCACTTGAGAGGTACCTTTATGAGTTATCTCAAGAAGATCCCAAATCTCCTTAGCGATTTTAAGCCTAAGACACCAGTTGTATTCTTAAGATAGTAAGACATTTTGAATCCAATTTTTAGGAGATTCATTTTTCTCCATCTTCCTCCATAGTGAACTCAAATTTTGGGATTTCTTCTCTAGTAGCATCAGCATTTATACGTGTACACCTATGAGGACCATTTTTTTAATCAACTAGATCTCAAAGTCTTTTAATTCAATCCAATCTTCCATGTGTTCTTTCCACCATAATCTTATTAGGTGTTTAGATCATTTTGGATCTTTCCTTAAGTGATAACTTATAGTAGGAAGAACTTACTTTGATACCAATTGTTAAAATGATCAAGGACGGGCGATGGGGAAAGGAGGAGAATTAGGTAATATATTTTAGTCAAGTTCTTAACCAAAATTTAAAAACAAAATTTAAATAATTAAGCCACAATATTTTTACGTGAAAAACCTCACTGACTTTACAGGAGGAAAAATCATGACCCAATAGGATTTTCAAATGATTCTACTATCTTAAGAGATAACTTAATGGTACATGTAAATTTTAATCTACCCTATACCACTAACTAATGTAGTATTGCACTCACAATTTTCGACTCTCCAATAATCAACCCTGACTATTGCTACTCTCCAAACATATTATTACTTAATTCTCATAAAATACTAAAATAAAGTTACCTTGAATTGAATGCTTCTTAGATAAACAAAAAGGTACAATAAAACCTGTGAGAGAACTCGAGATGTAATGGAGAATATGCTCACATATAAGAACGACAAATGGAACTCAAACAATAGTTTATATGTGTGTGTTAAATGCTCGATATGAATGACCTAATTTTATATCATGCTTAATCTCTTATTTATACACTTCCTAGAATAGTGAATAATTTAAAAATCAAAAGATAAACCTAAAAATGATAAGATCATGCCAAAGCAAATTTTATCAAATGTATCTTAACAAACACTACAACAGAACAGGCTATTAGCTACATTTTTTTCGTGACGAAATGTAAATCATTGCCAAATGTAGACTTTTGTCAACGATTTAGCATTTTGTCTCCACAATTTGCAATTTTGGTGATGTTAAATTAAATTGTCGCTAAAATAGATTATTTGGCAATGATTTCCGTGAGTTGTCGCTAAAAGTGGCTAATTTTGTGATGGTTTACTCATGTCGTCACCAAAGATCGAGCTTTTAGCAATGATAACATAAAACTTCGTTAAATCTTTGAACTTTTTGTAACAAAATATATAACTTATGGCCAAGTGTGAACTTTTGGTGACTAAACGTTGAAATCGTCACGAAAATTGTAGATTAATGAATTATGTATTAATACTGATAATTTGGTAATTTTTAATGGTAAATGTGCTTAATAATCCTAAGGTTAATTATAATTAACATTTATATATGATTTTTCATATTTTTGACTTATATATTCTTTTTAAATTTGTTTAAATAT
>JANIHZ010142775.1:0-10845 GCA_027478365.1 Erythroxylum rufum
AAGCACAATCCCTTAGCTCGCCGATCCATCAACTCCTGGTAAGAGAGATTTCTGGCCCCTCTTTGACGTGCCTCAACTGATCTCTCCATACCCGGTCGTCGATCCCCTCCTCTATCCCGGTTGGTCCACTGGGTTGCGCCTCCACTAGTCGGCGCTTGAGAACGGCCCATTCCGGGTCGCGCTTCGACCCACCTGCGTCCAACTAGAGTCGGGTTAGGGGGCTTGACTCGTGGAGCACTCACTGGTGACTTGGCTTGCGTCGAAGGTGTGAGCTTACGTTCCACCGCACGTGTCGCTGCTATCAGTCGATATCGAGAGGAAGGATCCAGCGCCAGAACCTCCAACCTTATGTCCTCTCGCAAACCTCCTACGAATAAACCCATGTACTGATCTTCGGGAAGGGGGGGAACCTGAGCCATCAACATTTTGAATGTCTCCACATATTCATCCACAGTTCCTTGTTGCGTCAATGATTTCAGCTGGGAAAAAGGATTCCCATTGAAATGATCACCATATCGATCGAACAAGGCTCTCTTGAAGGTCTCCCAATCCAGTTCGGGCTTCGACGCTAGGAGAACCTTAAACCAATGCCAGATCATACCTTCTATACAAATTTGTGCCAGCTGAATTCGGAGCTCCGGTGGAGTTCCTTGAATGGCGAAATACAACTCCGCACGAGAGACCCATCCTATCGGGTCATCACCTTGGAATGGAGGGAGCTCTACCCGCTTGGCTCGGAGCTAGTATTCTTCCGACGCCATAGAGGTGAAGCCGCTGCCTATCGCAGTCTGTACCGACTTCCCACGCTCCACCGAACTCGACCCGACCTCTGGTGTCTGGTGAGCAGCTTGACGTTGGAATCCTTCTCTCATTTCGGCATGCATCGATGCCAACACTCTGGAGAGATCGTCGACTCTCTTATGTAAGTTGCCCAGTTGGACCGTATGATCCAACAACTTCGTCTCTACTACAATCATGCGAGCATCCATTGCTTCCCACTTCGGTGACGCCATTCTCGTTTGCATACACTGGCTCTCTCAATGAAAGCACCAATGATAAGCAATTGGATGAGAATGAGGTATTTTATGGATATTTAGCTATAGCCTCGTAGTATAGTCTACAAGTACCAAGCTATCAGCCAACAATGGCCCTTTCAGCATACAGCTGAGACAATGCAAGTGTAAAGATAGCCCTCCTCTGTACTACCCCCATCCCTTACATAGTGCCCTCTCTCTCTTCTAACTAACTTCTCTAACTGTTCGCTGACTCACCCCTCCCTGCCTTAGAGAATTTCCTAGAGTATGTCAACATGGGTTTGTGGCCCAAGTTCGGTCCCTTCTCCCTCTTTCTCCTAGAGTATGTCAATATGGGTTTAGGATCCATATTGCTATCAGATACTCTGCAATACTTTGGTACTCAACTCTTTTGTAAGCAAATCTACTTGTTGTCATCCAGTTGGAATATAAGTTGTACAAATTAACCCACTTTGTAGTTTTTTCTTTAATCGAGTGCTTATCAATTTAAATATTTTTTTCCCTATCATGTTGTATTGAATTACATGCAATATTTATCACAAATTTATTATTGCAGTACAACCTCATTAGACCACTCCACTTTATCCTCAAGTCATCAAGGATTATCTTTAACCATAACAGCTCAAAAATCCTTAGTGCCATAAATCTAAATTCTGCCTCTTTCATTTGATCTTGCCATAATATTCTGCTTCTTACTTCTCTATGTTACCAAGTTGCCACTCTAAAATGTACAATATCTAGAAGTAGACCTTCTATTAATTGGTGAACCTGTAACATCTGCTTCAAAGACTAACTCGTTATCTCTTTTGAAAAAAATTCCTTTCTTTGGTCTTCTTTCTAGGTAGCCTAGAATTCTATAATTAGCCTGTAGACGAATTCCTTAGGGATGCTTAAATTGGCTTGTTACACTAACTGAATTTGCTATATTTAGTCTTGTCTGTGATAGATAAATGGGTTTTCCAACTATATGCTGCTGCATCTCTTGATCAACAGCAGAATTTTCTTTAGCTTCACCAAGTTTATAGTTGGGATCTATAGTTGTTGGTGTTAGTTTACAAGCTAGTCTTTTTGTTTCTTATAAGAGACCAATTACATATTTTTGTTGTAAAATGAAGATCCCCTATTTGAAATGAACTACTTCAATCCCCAAAAAATATTTTGAACTACCTAGCTCCTTTATTTCAAACCCTCGAATTAAACATTCCTTTAAAGATCGTCTCTCCTTTTAATCATTTTCGATCACAATTATATCATCATCATAACCTAACAATGTTGTAATAAAATAACATCCCTTTATGATGATGATAAAAGTGACAAAGATAGATTACTATTGCTCATAGATGATTTAGCCTGTCCTTTTTCTTAGCAACTCCAATCCTCTTCTTTGATCCTTGGTCCTGAAATCCATAAAAGGGCAGGAAAATTCTTTTTAAGTATATGATTGAACACGTACTTTTAATGACAATCCTTCTTTGCAAATCAATTTAGTTAAACTAGATGGAACAAATTATCTTGCTTGGTCGCAAGAATGCTATTTATTCAAGCTAAGGGATTGCAACGCTATATCGATAATGGAAAAATAAAACCAAATGAAATTGATGATGGACATAGCAAATAGGATCTAGAAAACTCTCTCATGTCATGGTTGATCAACTCAATGCAACCACAACTTGCATGAGGTTATCTTCTCCTAGCTATAGCTATGGAAAGTTGGGATGCAACTACACAAACTTACTCCCAATTAGGTAATGACGCCCAGATATGAGTTGTAGAAAAAAGTTCACGAAACCAAACAAGATGAGATGATTATTGCTCAATATTTTTCTTATCTTAGTGGCTTGTGGCAAGAACTTGACCATTATCCAGATTTTTAAGCATCTTGTAAAATTGATGCAACAAAGTTCCATTAATTATTGAAAAGGAATGTGTGTATGTCTTCCTAACATGATTGAATGATGTGTTGATCATATTATAATACAAGTTCTTGGGCATGATCCCTTTCCCTCCTTGTGGCAAGCTTATAGCTATGTGCAATAGGAAGAGAGTAGATGTAATGCTATGTTGCCAACTGTTTCTACTGAACAATCAGTTATGATGGTCAACTCATCTACCATCAATACAAAAGTTGATGTAGTTAGGGGTGATTCTATGAAGGGAGTAGAACAAGATAATAGAAAGTGTGATTATTGTTGAAATTGAGACACACCAAGGACTCGTTCTTGAAACTTTATGGTCGTCCAACAAGTGGTCGAGGTGGTAAAAAGTTTGGGAGTGCACAGCCTTAAGCTCACATGTCTAAAACTCTTGATACTGAACTCCTAAGAGAAACCAATCCTTTTGGTGGACTTTCTAATTCGTATGGCCAGGCTTGAATCTCCTTCCACTCCTTCCTCTTATCTTGCACATTCAGCTTTTAATATTAGGCATATTGTTCAAAATATCTATGATATTTTTGATGACATGTGGATTTTAGATTCTAGAGCATTATATCATATGACTAGTGCTTGAAAAAAATTCTTCACCTATTATTCTTTTTCAAGTCGTGATAAAGTCTGTATAGTTGGCGGCTCTTTATATCCTATTGTTGGGGAAGGTTCTATAAGCTATACTCCTTCCATCAACTTACCATTTGCCTTACATATTTCTTGTTTTTCACATAATCTTCTGTCCATTAGTGCTCTTACAAGAGATTTGAATTGTAAAATTGAATTTGTACCTTCTCATTCTATCATATAGTAGTTAAGCACCAAGAAAATGATTGGCTATGGTTGAGTGCACAATGGCCTATATCGACTAGTTGAGGACCGAGCTCATGCTTTATTAGGTGAATATACATCAAGTCAGCACCAAATTATTTAGTGGCATAGGTGATTGGGTCATCCTTTTTAAAAAGCTCTATCATCTTTTATTTAAGCAGTGTAATGTGGAGACCTTAGTTTGTGATGCTTGTGAACTTGCTAAGCATACTAGAACTTTATATCCTTCAATAAATAATGAATGTTTAGTCCCTTTTGAGATGATTCATTTTGATGTGTGTGGCGCAGCCCGATGGTTTCTCATCTGATTTTAAATGGTTTGTGATGTTTATTAATTGCTATAATAGGATGACGGGGGTGTATTTAATGCTTGCAAAAAATGATCTCTTGTTTCCAGTCCTTCCATAGGATGATTAGTATACAAGTTGGTGCTAAAGTGAAAATTTTATGCACGGATAATGGTACTGATGGAGCAAACATTTCTTATCTATTTAGATTATAATGGAATTGTACAATAAACTAGTTGCGTTAATATTGCTGCTCAAAATGGTGTTTCTAAATGAAAAACAAATATCTTTTAGAAATTGCTAAGGCTCTTATGTTCATTAAGAACGTTCCGAAGACTTATTGTGGTGATGCAGTTCTTACCGCTGACTATCTTATCAGTATGCCTTTAAGGACCTTGAATTTCATATGTTTGATATAACTTATTTGATGTAATAACTCTTGGATTATCCCGCCAAAATTCTATGGGTGTGTTTGTATTGTGCATAAAAACAATAGGAGAGAATTTGGTCCTAGGGCCTTGAGATGTGTTTTTGTTGGATACTCTACCACTCAAAAGGGATATAAATGCTATCATCCAACCATTAGAAAGTCTTATGAGTATGGATATCACTTTTCATTAGGTAGAAGCATTCTTTCCTTCTCATCCTGTCACATCTTCAGGGGGGAATCATCATGTGGAAGTGGTTTCTCCTGTTCAACCTATTCTTGAGTTGCCTATTCTTGAGCATTGGAAGTAATTCCATTAGAGTACCAAAAAATTGATAAGATTTTTTATTCTATTAGAGGACCGAAAACTAATTTGGTAACAAGTAGATTGGACTAGGCTTGGCAATTGGACCCGAGCCCGGCTTGGGAAGTCAACTGATAAGGCTCAGGTTGACCAAAATCGGGCCCGAGGCCCGACGGACAATGAAAAAATGACGTCGTTTTGAAATTATTATTTTTTAAATAAGTCGGGCTGCCTTTGGCCTGTTCTGGCCTGTGCTTGGGCCAAATAGCCCCATGCCCTGTAGGGCCTCAGGTCGAGATCCCAGGCCCGCTCCGGCCCATTTCCACCCCTAGATTGGACGTACCTAATTTGTTGATGTATGCACGTAAGAAAAAGGAGGATGGCATAAATAATACTCTTTATAGCCAATCATCTGGTCATCCAACCTGGATCAATTCCTATGGCATCAAATCATTTACCTCTTCCTGCTCCTAAATTATTCGTTGAAATTCCTTCCCATCATCCATATGATAACTTTGTTAACTATGATGTCCTGCCCCCATACTATAGAGCTTTCTTGTCTTCCTTGCATTTTATCTCTTTACCACAGGGGTGGAAGGAATTTGTTAATTATGCCATGGTGGAAGAAATGAAAGCCTTGGTAAAGAATAAAACTTGGGAATTTGTTAATCTTCCATTAGGCAAGAAGCCAGTAGGATGTAAGTGGATATTCACGGTAAAGTATACGGTAGAAGGCTTTATTGAGAGGTTAAAGACTCAATTGGTGTTAAAAGGTTCTTCCCAAAACTAAGAGATTGATTTCCAAGAAATATTTGCACCTGTTGCCAAGATGAATCCAATAAGAGTCGTCTTATATTATTTAGCTAATCTTGGATGGGACCTTCAACAGTTTGATGTTTAAAATGCTTTCGTATGTGGTGATTTGGAAGAGGAAGTCTATATGGAGATTCCACCGGGTTTTCTAATAAAAAAACTCAAGGGAAGTATGTTATTTAAAGAAAGCTTTTATACAGTTTGAAACAGTCACCTTGAGCATAGTTTGATCGATTAAGTAAGTAATGATTGCTTTTGGCTACAAACAAAGTAATGCAAGTCACACTATGTTCATCAAGCATCTATAAGATCTCTATTTTTATGCTATATGTTGATGATATAATGGTGACAGGTAACAATCAAGAAGAAATGACTAGATTGAAAAATATTTGGCCATTGTGTTTGATATTAAAGGTTTGTGCAAACTAAGATATTTTCTTAAGATAAGAGTGATACAATTAGAAAGTCTAAAAGGACACATTTCAAAAATCCCAAGTATGTGGACTAAGTACGTGGAGTATTGGCAGCAAGTTTCTTGAGACGTGGAGACTTTGCAGCGGATGACTTGGTCTACAACTTGCCTAGAATAAGTCAAGTAGTTGTTAATAAATTAAATCTCTATTCAAGCAAATGTTTGAGGCTTTGTTGATCGGTATGAATGTAGAACTTTCGTCTTAAGTAAGTATGGTCTCCTCATTCTGATGGCATAAATAATTGCTAACATTTCCTTAGCATAAGTCAACCAAGATAGCTTGTTGCTACCCTAGGCTCAATTTGTGAATGCTATAGGCTTCCCTTGTTGTGATAAGATTGCTCCTATTCATTTGCATGAAGCATCAGTTTCAACAATGAAGGGCTCATCGAAATTGGGCATGGCTAGTGTTGGTGTAGTGGTCATGGCGCACTTTAGTTGCTGGAAGGCTATGGCTGCTTCATCTGTCCAAAAGAATTGCCCTTTCTTTAACAGGTTGGTGAGGGGTCATGCTATTACACCATAATTTTGCACAAATTTCAATAATAGCCAGTGAGGCTCAAAACACCTCGTAATTAAGTAATATTAGTTGGTGAAGGTCAGTTAAGCACAGCTTCGATTTTTGCATGATCAACTTTAATGCCATTTGGAGTAACAACATGTCCTAGGTGATGGAGAATTGAATAGCAACCTGTGTTATTAAGTTTGTGATGGTGAATTGAATTCTACTTCGGGTGGGAATTGAACCACAAGTGAAGTTTGAATATTTCTTTTCTGTACCATCTTTTTGCTTTTCAAGGAATTAAATACAAGAAAGTAATATCTAATTTCCTAAATAAGAGTAAAGGCAACGGCTAATAGCAAGAAATCAGCAACAGAGATTTAATTTATTAACAACTACTTGAATTATTTTAGGCAATTTGTAGACCAAGTCATCTGCTGCAAAGTCTCCACGTCTCAAGACACTTGCTGCCAATACTCGATTTTATAAACATGTCCTTTTAGACCTTCTAATTGTATCATAGAGGTTGCTCAATCAGAAAAGGGCATATTTATCTCCCAAAGAAAATATGTTCTTGACCTACTAAAAGAAACGGAAATATTAGGCTGTAAACCTCCTGATACTCCAATTGAAGCCAATCAATGATTAAAGGAAAATATGGGAGAACAGGTTGACATTGATCGACATCAAAGATTGATTTATCTATCTCATACACTACCTAACATCGCCTATACAGTGAGTATAGTAAGTCCATTTACACATAGCCCTTAGACTACACATCTTGATGCTGTTTTTCAGATTTTGAGGCATCTCAAATTTAGTCTTGGTAAGGGATTACTCTTCTTGAATGGCCATTTAAGAATAGAAGCATACATTGATGCTGATTGGATGGCATCTCCTAATAATAGATCTACTTCTGGTTATTATACCTTCATTGGTGGGAATTTGGTCACTTGGAGAAGCAAAAAATACGATGTTGTTGCCAGATCGAGTGCTGAAGAAGAATATAGAACTATGGCTATGTGAACTTCAATGGCTTAAAAAGTTAATGCAAGATATATATCTTCTTGAAAAGAAGTCTGTTGCTACAATGTGGCAATAAGGCATCTATTAGTATTTCATAATCCAGTCCAACATTATCATAAAAAAAATATTGAGATTGATCTATTCTTTACAAAAGAAAAATTGGATGATCGAAACCTTAGAATCAGCTATACAAATTCATGGAGTCAATTAGCATATGCATTTAGTAGGGCTTATGTAATAGATTATTTCATTAGTATGCAAGATGGCATGGCAGATATTCATATCCCATCTTGAGGGGGAGTTATTGATAGTTGTGATTTTAGGTTTGGTTTTTAGGAGTTAATTATGTGCATTCCTGTAATTAGGTATTTGTTATTATTTTCTATTTAGCTAGGGATATTTATGTAATTATTTTTATCTCAAACTATAAGTGATTAACAGGGGTTTTATTCAGATTTTCCCAGTTTTGAAACATAGGAACAGGAAGGACATTTTCTAATATGATTGATGGAAAATTTGTATGTCTCTTATGCCAACAACAATGATAAGAGACCCATCAATAATAATAACTTTTCTATTACTTGGACAAAGAGTGTAAACTATAAATGATTGGTGAGTGAGTCATGTAGTTCGTGATGCCTGAATCTATTACCCAATAACGACAAAAGGCTTTCTGCGAGACATTAAATCTTGGGTGAGTTGGTCACGTAGTTCGCAGCGCCTGAATCTATGATCCATAAATGACAAGGATTTCTTCAAGACATTAAATCCAATTAAACAGGAAGGATTACCTGACAAAGCTAATGAACTTGCATGTGATGTTTTACTTAGCTGACCCATCAACCTTCTAAGCTTATCAATACCTTCACTGTTGAATTCCCCCAGTTCTTGTAGCTTTTGTTGATTATGTTGAGTGATGTCAGAGCTAATGAACTTGCATGTGATGTTTTATTTAGCTGACGCAGTAGCCTTCTAAGCTTGTCAGTGTCTTCACTGCTGAATTCCCCCAGTTCCTATAGCTTTTCTTGATTATTTAGAAGACTAGTTTCCCTTGTTGCCCCACTCTCAGCTTGGTGGTTTACCATGCAATTTCAAGCAACTTTCTTTGGTGTGTGTGCTGATTTCTTACAGTTTTTACTTCAAAGGCTGTCTTTGAGGTCTCTAATAATCCGATTCCGGCAACTGACTCTATAATAGATTGGCATATTATGTGTCTGATTTCCCTCCTTGTCTTGTTGTTCTGGCTTTTACCATTATTTCACATACTTGAGCAACATCCTTAACCTTAGAGTAAATTTGTTGAATTGTCTCCAATCTCTTTTGCGGTTGGGAAAAGCATGCAGGTATCACTAATTTCAGGTGTCTCGGAATTCTGTAGCCATGACGTAATAAGAGAGTCCTCTTCATCCCAAACTTTGAAACCTGATTCTCCTTGTTCGGGACAAGTTCCCAATAGGTTACTTAGTTTTTCTTTACCTTTTGAGGATGGTTTGTACTAGTTGAGGCCACTTTAGATAGCTCTTACCATTCATTCAGTATGTAACTGATATGTTTGGAAGCTCACCTTTTGATTGATCTTCTTTAGAATTTTGGGTGGCTTTTTGGATAGAATTAATTTCTGTGATTTCAGACATGACTTTTGTGATTGGAGTTTGAATCGGGTGAGGTTTGTGATTAGAGTTGAAAGAAAAAGAAATTGCAGTGATGAAAAGGAGTATGGTTTGGTTGGGAAAGTGCACCATTGAAGGTTGCAATATGATCGGAGGTTGCAGCAATGAAGACTGCTAGAAACTGCAATGAAAGCAGCAGCACAATTTTCCTCAAAAACTCTAAGGCTTTAATACCATGAGAAAAAGTTGGGAGAAAAGGCTCATATTATACTAACAATGTATAGATTATTTATACATATACATTTTGCACGCCTAATTACCACCTAAAACATAAGAATCCCACTAATTAGGGAATCCTACTAATTGGGGAAAATACAATTAATTCCACAATTGAGGAATATACACTCTTCACACTAATTAGGCACAACTAACTGTCTTAACAA
Source organism: Erythroxylum rufum (assembly GCA_027478365.1). Classification (NCBI taxonomy): domain Eukaryota; kingdom Viridiplantae; phylum Streptophyta; class Magnoliopsida; order Malpighiales; family Erythroxylaceae; genus Erythroxylum; species Erythroxylum rufum. The sequence continues at coordinate 9,675 of JANIHZ010142775.1, forward strand.
CAAAGCCCTTTTCTTTTTTCCACGTTCGAGAACATTTAGTGATCTCAGGTTCGTTAGTTCAAAATGTAGGCAGCTTTATATGCTGTTGGTGAAACATCTCAAAGAGCACGTGTTTTTATGGATTTTTTGGCAAAATCTGATTATCTTCACCATATATTTTCTGGAGGGAACTCAGGAAGCTAATGATAGTCGAACATTTGGGCCAGTTGCCACATCAGACATAGTTGGTCGAGTTATATATTGCCTCCGAACTGCTGTAGATCATGGTCCTGTGCTGAATAGGTAAGTTGCTAGTCTCCACTGTTAAAACTATGTTAAGCTTGATAATGCCTATTATGGGTTTGAAGTACTATATTCCATGTACCAGTCATTTTAGCATGCAAAAGGATGCACCAGTATTAGAAGTGGAGCTAGATGTGGAGGAGATGGCAAAAAATCACAAGGCATAGATTCTGCCCACAAAAGCTTCAAGAAATGGTTTGTGTAAGAGCTAACTTATTTTCCCAATTAATGCTTTTCTAGTTTCTAGTCCATAAATATATATGTAAAAAAGTTCATTTGTCTTTAAACTTATTCGTAATGGGAGGATAAATTATTTTTGCCAGGGTGCTGCAATCAAGCTATACGGTCTTCCTTTGGCCTGAAAAGAACAAACTGGCTCTTGTGGAACCTGGAGTTTTTAACTTACGATTGCCTTGGAACAATTTTGTAATTTGTGATTCCAGATCAGTAAAAGAGGTAATGGGAATTGAATGCTGGCTATATCTGCCACTGCAGTTGCTGTTGCTGTAGCTCTTTACTTACCTCCATCGCCACATATGAAGACTTGATCGACCCTCCCTTTGTGGTTTTAAGATTGATAATATGTCCGTTGGTTTTCGAAATAAAGTTTTGGCTATGCATAGCTTGCCGTACAATGCCCTATTCTATGTGATGAGGAGGGAGTAGTCACTGTCAGTAATGTGTGAATATTTCTGGTTACACTTTTCTTGGACCTCTCTAATGTGAAATCTTACATTGCAAACCTGGAAATACTCAATATGACTTCCAGTTCTAATACTGCATTAAGCAAATTTATCCGCATCTTTCGCCGGAATTTATCCTATCGAATGAAGGACAGCAAGCTTGATTGAGAACTAGGCTGCCTTTAATGATATTCTTAAATAAGTTT